>CAJVPP010002855.1:0-13327 GCA_910592005.1 Funneliformis mosseae
TGTAAAAATTTTATTAATAAATTGTTAAGTAATAAACGTCAAAATCAGCTATAATTTTAAATGATCGGTAAATGATCAGCATATTTTTTGAAGGGAAGTGTATATAGAGGATTTACAAATATATATTTCATAAAGGGTTATCAAATCAAATTTTAACAAATATTTTAAAGATTCAAATATAAAACCCTAAAGAATATATGTAATACTGGAATTCAGTTACTATATTATTTTTAGAAACTTAAAATTACGTTTATATAATTTAATTAATTACTAAATTTAGAAGTTAAATATATACTTATATAATGAAAATAACTTTTAAAGTAAAACAGACCTTAATTTATATAAATACTATATCTAATATATTATTGATAATATTAGTAATCAAAAATTAATGAAAAAATATCTTATTTCAATAGGCTTTTTTTTTAACAACTAAGACTTCTTTTTATTATTAATTTTTTTAAAAAAATATATTTTATTTAAATTAAAAAATCAAAGTATTTATTTAATTTAATAATCAAATAAAAAAAAAAATATTTTATTAAAAAAACATTTTTTAATCTTTAATAAATTTTATTAAAAAATAATTTATTTTATATATATGAATAATAACTTAAAATATTAAAAAAAATTTAATTAACATAGTAAAAATCTATTCCTTTAAAAAATAAAATAAATAAATAAATAAAATTTAAAATTATAAAAAAAAAAAAAAAGTGATTTATCAATTTTTAGTATTAATAGTATAATGAAAAAAAATATATATATAGAATATAACTTTTTTTATTATTTATTATTACTAATATTAATTATATATTTATATTAAAATTTAGATTTTAAGTATTATGAAAATTATATTTAATAGTCTTAGAATATTAATTAATAAATAAAAGTTTTTTAATATTAATTTAAAAATCCTTATATTTACTTAAAAAAACAATTATAATATATTTTTAGAAAAAATATCTAATTTTAATGATAAAGTTGATGTGATTTTTAAAGACTTAAAATTAACTTTAAATAAAATGGATAATAAATGTAATATTAATAAATTATTATTTTAACATCAATAATAAATATTAAATAAATCTAAATTACCAAAGATTTTAACTTTTTTTAATAATAATTTAGATAAAATAGCTAGTGAAAATACTTAACTAATTTTAGAATTAACATTTAAGAATGATTTTTTAAAAAAATCAATAAAATCTTTAAAAAATCTTACAAATTAAGTCTATTAATTATAATGTAAATTATGTTAAATTATTAAAGTAATTTAAATGTAATTATTTTATTATTTATTAATTTATTATTCTTTATTTTTAATATATTTATTCAAACTTAAAAAATATGATTATTATACTCAAAAAAAGAAAAAAAATGAAAATAAAGTCATATTTAATAAAAAAAATATTACAGTAGTAATTAAATTAGATAAAATTAATATTATAACTATTATTTTATAGAATTAATTAAGTAATAATAAGTAATAAATAAGAATAAAAAGATAAATTATATAATAGAAAATAATATGAAAAAAGTTTTTGATTTTACTAAAATAAATCTATAATCTTTAAATTTAAAAAAGAAGATTTTTATTATTACTGTAAAAATAATTATTCTATTATAATTACTAAGATTATTACAATTATTTGAGGTAAATTATTTAAATTTATTAAATTTTTATAATTATTATTTTAATTTATTATTCTATCATTTATAAGTATTTTAAAGAACTGATTATAATAATATTAAAATTTAGATTAAATAAATTAAAATATTTTAAAACTTAAATAATAAAACTTATATTATTTTAATATAACTTATTTTTAGTTTTTTATTTAAAAAACTAAAAAAAAAAATTTTAATTTTTTTTTAAATTTTTATATTATTATTATTAATTATAAATATTAAATATTTAATTTATATTTATAATTAAATATTAATTTTGTAATTTTTAATAATGATTTTAATTTTTTTTTAAGTTTGAGCATTATAAAAAAGTTTTTTTCATTTAGTATTTATTAAATAAATTAATATTTTACAAAAAAATTAGAATTCATTTAATCAATAAATTTGATACTATAATAAGTAAAAATATTTATTTATTTATTTAAAATTTTTTTGTGTAATAAAATTTTTTACATATAGTATATTATATATAATATAATAATTATAAGAAATATATTGATTATTATATTATATAAAATTAATAAGATTAATATATTCAATTAAGTTATTTAAAAATAAAATAGAATATTTAATTCAAAGTTTAAAAATAAGAGTAAAATATAAAATTAAATAAGAATTTAAAAAATATAATAGAGTATAAATATAATAAAATTTTAAATAATATGAAAGGTGATCAATAGAAAAGGGAGAAATCTACTTTTTAATTAAAAATTTTTTATTAGTTCACTTTGCTGACTATAATCATGTAAATAAAACTAGCTTAATAACTAAAATTACTCAAATTTGTAGATTTTTTCCTTTTCTATTGATCACCTTTTATATATTTAAGTATAAAAAATTAATAATAAATTATAATATAAAAATTATAGCTAAATATAAAATTAAATCAGAATTTGAAAAAATATAATAAAGTAAAATATAAATATTAAGACAAAGTTTAATAATATATTAAAGTATAAAAATTAAAATAAAATTTATTTATTAAAATTGATTTATTAAATAAAAAATATTGATTAATAATTTTTATTAAATAAAATAAATTTCTAAATAAACTTAAATTAAGTAATAATCAATAATGACTAACTAATAATATAATAAACTGAAAATTATACTTCAAATAATAAATCAAATTTAATTTTTAAATATATTAAATCAATTATTTTATTATTTTTATTATTTTATTATTTTTATTATTTTATTATCTTTATTATTTTATTATCTCTATTATTTTTATTATTATTTTATTTTATTTATTATTTTTATTATTATTTTATTATTTTATTATTTTATTTATTTAATTTATACTTTTATTAGCTAAAAATTATTATAAATAGAATAATTTTATGTAAATATATAACTTATATAAATAAAATCCAAATAGTATATTAAAACTAAAATAATATTTAATCGATATTATAAGAAAAATTAATTGTTATCAATTAATGATGATGAAAGTATTAATTAAGTTAAATTTAAAATAAATGATTAAGAAAAAATATTAAATTTCAGTTTAATATAAATAAAAATATAATTAAATATTAAAATTTAATAATATTAATAATACTTTAATAAACAAATTCATTTAATATCAATTATCTCCCTTATTTAAAAAATTCAGATTAAATATATATTTTATATATTATATAATTTTAAAAAAATATAATAATAAAATAAAATAATAAATATTTTATTTAATAAATTATTTATTAAGATTATATTATATAAAAATTAACAAAAATTAATTTCTTTTTCTTTTTCTTATTAATTTATCAACTTTTTTCTTATCTTAAGTATAAAAAGAATAACTTAAAAGTTAACAATTAGAATAAATCAGATATATAGAGGGTCAATTTATTTGTTATTCAACTTTTCTGATATTAATTAAGTAAATTATTACTTGCTTTTACTAATGAATTATTTTTATCACAATAATAGTAAATAAGAGATTTTTTTAGACGATTTAAATAATAATCACTTTTAATTGAAGAATTATAGCTAAAAGATTAATAAATAAATACAATATTTTTAGTTCATATGAAATTAATAGCTATTTTTCAATTCTATAAGTAAAATCAGTATTATTTATTTTAAGCTACAATATAGATATCTGCTCTTTTTTTAAAGTATTTATATTATAAATATATTGAATTATTTTATAAAAATCATATTCAACAAACTCTCAAATACAATTATTATTAAAGATACCTTAAGATTAATTATCAGCTTTTAATTATTCTATTTTGTTTGAATGAAATTTTTCAAATATTTAAGTCTTATATATACTTAAAAAATCCTTATAATAGTTAGAATTAGTTAAAAAAAAATATCTAAATATATATTTAGAATTTTGAGCATTTTAATAAAATACAAAAAAAAATTGTATAATTTTTACTAATAGATAGTTTAGAATCAGATAATAAATGCAATTTATTAAATACTTCAATTAATTTAAAAGCTTGTTCTGATAATTCACTTATATTTTCTTACTTTAAAGTAACACCTTATAAAGCAAAATTTAATATTAATATTATACATTCAGTTAAATTAGTCTAACTGTAATAAGAAGCATTTTGTACAGTAGTTAAGAAATCAAAATTACCTTTTAAAAATAAGATTATCAATGATATTTGATCTATAAGTATATCAATAATCTAAACTACTATCAGTGTATAAAAATAAATTACAAGCTATTAATATTATTTTAATATTAAATAAAATAATTATTATAGAATTTTATTACATATTGTATAGTTGAACTTAGTTAAAAAATTTTATCTTTATATACTATAAATACTTAACTTTGATAAAATGAATTTGATATATTATTTAAAATATCAAAAATAAAGAAACAAAAGGAGTTAAAGATAATTTTGTAAAATTATGATTATAAAAATTAAGTATTTTATCTATAGGAATCAAAGTTAACCTATTTTTCACTCATATTGAAGTAGTAATATATTCTCTAATAAGAACTTTATACTTATTATTAGTACAAATTAAAGTTATATACTTTTTTAAATTTAATAGCAAATTTACATAAATATCTCTAAAGTATAAAATAGTAATATGAATTAATATGAAACTTATATATTTGATGAATTTGAATTATATGTTAAATTTAAAATCTATTTATATACTAATTTTCTGAAATTCTGTTTTTGACTAAAATTGTAATTATACTCATTCAATTGAAGGTATTTTAATATCATTTGAAATAGTAATATATTTATTTCTAATCATTCAATTATAATTTGCATCAGATTCTTAATTGAGATAGTAATTGCCATATATAAAATTAAGGTTAAGGTATATTATTGATCATATACTACAGATGTAACTTATTAAAATTTAAGATGATCTTAATAATATAATTGTACATAATATAAAATATAAAACTAGTATTTAAAATTAACAATCTATTATCTTATTAAAGTAATTCTAAATTTTATTTTAAAAAATATCAAATTTATGTATTTTTCACTAATAATCTTATAAAAATCTATAATAATATCAGAACCCTAGATATTTAGCATCAATTTTATTTGTTCATATATTTTTTTATTAATTTTATTATTCAATATTAATATATTTTCTATAAAGTACTTGCAGAATTAAGTGTGATTTTTAACTATTAAAGAATATTATAAAAAATTATGTAAAAATATTTGTAAAAGATTAATTTAATATTTTAATATTTTTAAAAGAAATATTTCAAATATAAATAAAATAAAATAAATTCTATTTAATATATTTTTTTATATTTGGTAAAATTAAAGATGATGCTACAACTAGTTGTAACCAGTGATAAATAAGTATCACAGTGTTATAACTAATTGCAATTAGTGACAAATAAGTATTACATAGTTGCAACTAATTATAATACTATCTTTAGGTAAAATGTCTTCTTAGTAAGTTTATTTGATAAAATAGATATTTAATAAAAAATACTTTTAGTAAATTAGCTTTAATGTAGTAAATTTTAGTGAAATAGATTTAGTAAAATATTCAGATATTATATAAGATTAGTATATACAGTATAATGTAAAATTATTTTAAGATAGGTAAGAATAGATATTACATAATAAATATTATTGCTTTATCTTAACAAATTAAATGTTAAAACTAGATATTATTTTAATTAGCTAATTTATACTATAAATTATAAATAAAGTAATATATAAAGTTACTTATCTAAATTTATTTTAGATTTGACAAATATCTAAACTATAGTTTTACTAATTTTTTACAGTTTTACATTTTTATAAACTTTAATATAATTTTACCTTTTCAAGAATTTTGCAGATTTTTTAATAAGAATTTAATATAATTTCATTAAATTTTACTTTTTCCATTTAAATAACTTATAAAACCTTTAAGTTTCATTCAGCAACTTTAGTAATATATAATATTTGATAATCTTAAAGTTTTATATAATCAAAAAAAAAGTTTTTTTTCATCTTTACCTTAGTTTCAAATATTAATAATGTATATTGAAAAATAAAAATATAATATAATAACTAATTATAATAATAAAAATTATGCCTTTTATTTTTTATAAAGATAAAAATAATTTTAAAATAGTATTGTAAAATATACAAGTTTAATTTTTTAGGAACTAATAAAAAGTCTTAAATTTATACTTGTAAAGTGAAAACATAATAAATATAATAAATCATTTATGAGATAAATATAATATAACTAATATTTCAGTTTAAGTATTTTCAGAATCTATTAGATATTTCAGAAATTTTATTTAGAGTAAAACTAATTTTGACTGATTTTTAGATTCAAATTAAATATAATATATAGATTTCATTTGAAAATTTAATAATAATAAATCGTTTAATTAAATTGTTTAATTTAAATAATTACAAATTATTCTTTTTAAATAATTATAAATTATTTAATTAAAATAATAATATATATCATTTAATTAAAATAATGATAAATTATTCAATTATAATAATAATATATTATTTAATTAAAACAATAGTGAATTATTCAATTAGAATGATAATGAATCATTTTTCTTAAATAATAATAAATTATTTCTTAAATAATAATTATCATTTAATTAAAATGATAATATATATTATTCTTCTTAAATTATAATGAATTATTCATCTTAAATAATAATTAATTATTTAATTAAAATAATAATAAATCATTTTTCTTGAATAATTTAATCAGATCAAATCAAATGAAAATTAAAATCAAATCAGATTATTATTTGATTAAACCTGATTTTTTAGAATATTATTCTCTTATTTTATTAATACTTTTATAAATAGAAAGAACATAATATTTATTAATCTGAATATTATAATATCAAAATAGTAATTGATTAAGATAAAATAATTTCTTTTTATTTAGCATATTTAATTTGATCTGTTATTTTATAAAATCTAAAGTTTAACAAAAGTTTTATTTTATAACTCTCGTAAATTTCTGATATAAAGAATATGATTATAATATTACTTATTATTCAAACTTTAATATTTAGTTCTATAAATGATTCTAATTAAATAGTTAGTTCTAAAGAAAATTTTAAATATTATAAATAAATTTTATATTATCCCTTAAAATGTAAATATAAATAGTTATAAAATATTATAAAAAAATTATAATATTTTAATACTTAGTAATTATAAAAAGATAAAATAAAGTTTATTAGATTTGTTATATTAAGATCTATCTAATTATAGTATTTTTAAATTTTTAAATTAATAATTATTAATATATATAATTTTTCAATTTTTTAATTTTTTAAAATAATTTATTATTTAATAATTACAAAAAAATATAACTCTTTCTGGTGATTACTTGCCTAAAAATTTTTATGTAAAAAATATATACATTTAAGAGTAATTACAGCTTAGCTTGTGAATAAAAAATAAATTTTTCTTTATAAATTTCTTTCTCTCTTAGTTCTTCCTAAACCCTCTTATTTCAAAAAAACAGTTTTTATTAGTCTAAATAATGATATTTTTTTGTTAAAATTTTTTTTTGCTATTTTTCTTAGCTATTTTTTTCATTTTTTCTCCATTTTTTTTTTAACTCACAAAAGTAGACATCAGGAGGTATCCCAAATAATGATTAGGATTGATTATAACTTTAGATCAACTAATCATATATTGTAAGTGTTAAAATTCATATTTTACAAATATATGATATTTTATGAGTTTGATAGCTTCAATAAGAGCTGTAGCTTTCTGAACCATTTCTGTCACTCGACTTCAAGAGAATTTGTTTTACAAATTAATTTTTATTTATTTAAGAATTTTGTTTTCATTAAATTAGATTATTCCAGTTCATCTGATTTTTCATTTTAATATTTTTTTAATTTTCTTTAATTCTATTTTCATTATTTCAGCATTATCTTATTCATAAATTCTTTATCATTTAATTAATCTTCAAAATTTTGTCATATTATTATTATCATCTATGTATTTTTAATTTTAGTATTACTAGTATTCTCCTTTTATTGCACTCTTCATTTATTTTAACTTCTAATTATTCTTCATATGTTTTATTTGTCATTTTCAATTTATCTTCATATTATCTTTAACATTTATTCTATCTTTATTTTTTATTTATTCTTTATTATTATTAGACTTTCTATTCAATTATTTTATTATTATCAGTAAAATCCGTTTTATTGTTAATCATCATTTTTTTTAAATTTATAACTCTTTATTATCTGTTTATTCTTTTTATTCTATTACTTAGTATTCACTATTATTATTATTTTTTTTCTTAATTTTCTTTATCATTAGACTCTCCGTTTAATTGTTTTATTATTATCTAAAATTTTTATAATTTATTAATATTATTCATTTATTTTCATTAAATAAATTTTCCTTTATTTTCAGTTTATTAATAAGTTTTTATTTTTATATTACAATAGATTAGTTTCTGATATTGACTTTAATATATTAAAAGGTTTTCAATGCTACAATTATGATGATATAAGTGTTTTATTAAAAGGCATTTTCTATTTATTTTATAATTTTCAAATTTTATTATTTATAATTTTTAAATATTCAAATTACGCATAATATCTTTTATTAAGGGGTTAAGATAATCTGCATTTACATTTTTTTTTTAAAGTTTCAGTATCTGATATCAAGAATCCATATAATAATTATTTTGTACTCAAGATTATAAAGTAAGTCTCTATGACTAATCTTAGGATTTTTATAGATCATATTTTTAGAATCTGATTGATATTAGTCTAAAGTTTGCCATCTAGAAGATTTTCTAAGAGCTAATTTTAGGGATCTTAGATCTCAGAATCACTGTTAAATTTAGATATAGGGATTACTTTTAGCTACAGGTACTTTTGTCAATTTTTCCTATATTTACCAATATCATATTTGGATTACTATTATCTTTGCTTAATATCAGAGTATATTTATACATAACCAGGAAAGCTTAAATATTATTATTTTATAGAACTTCAAAAAAGTAGGTAGCTGTTATATCCATATTGTCAAATTTACTCAGGAATTGAACTTAACCATTACCTTAAGTAATAGCTTGATTAAATAGTGCTACAGTAGTGTAATGCAGTCTATTATCACCATAGTCATATAAGGTACTATAATCTTAATGTTAGTACTCAATCTACTAATTACTGGTTAACTACTTTCTTACTTATGTAAGAGCCTCTGAATTTGAAGACGTGAGATAGTATTCATTATAGACTTATCAGCGAAGGCTAAGTTTATGTCAATTCCTAGATTTGCATTTATATAAAGAAATTCTATTCTATTTAAATGTAGATCATTTCTGTAAATCTTATAATTTCTTAATTTTCTATTTCTATATTTTCTGTAAGTTCTTATTTTTCTGTCTAACATTTTTATAGTTTGTTAAATTTTCTTTTTATAATTTCTGTAAAATTCTTTTATCATTTTCCATTATTATTTATTATTTTCTATTATTGTTTTCTAATATTTCTATTATTTCTACTTTAATTAATCTGGTAATTCTATTATTCTTAATTTAATTATTTCAATAATTCAGTTATTTCTAATCTAAGTATTCTGTTATTTTCATCTTCCTATGATATAATCTATGATATCATATTTTCTTTTTAAGATTTTTTTTGTTTTCTTTATTTAAAAGTTATTTAATATTCAATAATTATTTTATCCTTTTTTTAATAAGTAATTTATCCTTTTTCTTTAATAAATAATTTAACTACCAATTAATAGTTTATTCATATTTTATATTTTAGCTTTCGATTAAATATTTATTTGTTAATCTTTTATTTAATTAAATATTTTTTGAATTATTTATTAGAATATCGCATAATTTTATTTCTATGAATTCTTAACTTTATAATATGATAATTTTTCCATTATCTTTCTAAATAATCACACTCCTTTTAGATTTTAATATTATAGAATCTGCTGATCTTAACGAGATTTTTCAGTTTCTTATAACTGTGTAATTTAAACTTTATATAATACCTGTTAGCTGTTATAATTTGAATTGACAGATATCTTAATATAGAAGTTTGAAAGTATTAAAAAACTTCGACAGAACTTAATGATATAGATACTTCTATGCTAAAAGATCGCTGTAATCAGAAATTAATCAAGCAATTTAGCTAGAAATTTATTAAAGTCAGATTTTTTTTATTAGCTTTTTTTTTAGTTTAACAATAATTTGAGTTACTTATTTTTGTATTAAATTTATTTTAAGATATTAATTATTGTTAGAAAAAAAAAGAGGAATGTAGTAAAATTCTAGTTTTTATGCATTGATGAAGACTCTATTAATAATTATCTTCAGAATATGACAGGATGATCAGTTGGTCTAAGGCTAATAAATTGTTAATTTGCAAAAACATTTTAGACAGTTTAATTTATTTTTTTTTACTTTTATATCTTATTTTTAAGATTTTCATATATTAATTTACTGAATTTAAATTTTTATAATAAATATGATATTATTACATTTTTAAAAAAATAATTACAAAAAAATAAAATTTAGTTTATTGGATTTATCTCATTAAGACCTATTAAATAAATATATTTTATATTTCTGATATCAATAGATAGCAAGATATTAGTTTAAAATTTTAACTTTTTTTATAATAAAAAATATTATAAAATTTATTATAAAAATATTAATTTTTAAATAAATTATTTTAAGAAAAAATGTATTTGTAACATCTTGTTACATGTCTTATTTGTAATACTCTTTTTTATTTTTTTTAATAATAAATTATTTTATTAAATATTTATAAATAAGATTTTTATATGCAAAATTTAATTTAGAAAATATTTACTTAATACAGAGGATTTCTAAAAGTTTATGCACACTTTTTTCGTGCGAATTTACTCAAAATTTTATTAAAAAATTAAGCAATTTACAAATAATAAATAATGTTTCTAGACTATTAAAATATATATTTTATTAAGGGTTTAATACTTGGTCAGACCACCATTTGCATTTATTACTACCTAAATTCATTGAGGTATACTTTCGACTAAATTTTCAATTTTTTCAGAAGTAATTAATTTTCAAGCCTTTTGTACTTGTTGTTCAAGTGAGAAAAAATTAGTAGGCTTACTTTTTGGTTTTAAAGGATTTTTTTAATTTCATCTCATAGATTTTCTATCGGGTTAAGGTCAGGACTTTGAGCAGGCTATTTAAGGGTTTGAATATTTTTTTTTGCACGAAATTCTGCAACAATTTTGCTTTTCATTCCTCAGATGATTCTCGCCAAATCCAGCTAGTACGTGATTGTTGAAACTGAGAAAAAGTTGTTTCATCAGTCCAAAGAATCTTTTTCCAGTCTTGCACAGTCCAGTATGTATGCTCTTGTGCCTATACAAGTCGCTTCATCATATTTTCAGGTAAAATGAATGGTTTTCACCTAGCTGCACAATTATTTAATCCAATAATATAAAGTATTTGACGGATGGTAAGGATAGAAGCATCCTACCTTGACTTCTTTTTTCAAAGAGCTTGCACTTCACAGATACATTTGCGGTGATTTTTTTCTTTATAACTAATTATTTAAGTTGATTATAATTTAGAGTTGTGAAAAGACACAGTCACTCAGAACGTGGCTTTGTATTAGTAGATCTAATGGCTTTATACCTTCTTATACAAGCTAAAATTACAGAGGGTCTACATCCTACAGTTTCTGCAATTTTTCTGCATGAATGGCCAAGTCGATGTCTATAAAGAATAGCACTTTTTTGGAACTCAGTAAGATCTTTTTCTTTACCCATTTTTTAAGGTAAGGTTAAAAAATTTTTTTTGTTTTTTTTTGGTTTATTTATTCTTTTTTAATTAGTGTGAGAAAATTCACACGATCGTCTCAAATTATGAGTGCATAAAATAAATCATGCAGGGTTTACAATTTTTGCGAAGTTTGCGATATTTATTATATTTATAATGTTAGTAATATATTTAGATGAAAATAGTGGCCTGATCAAATAATAAACAGCTTAGTACAAAGTTTAATTTACTATTCTAGAAACAATATTTATTATTTGATGATCATTTGCTTACTTAATAAAAATATTATTAAAATTTATACAAAAAAAGTGTGCGTAAACTTTTGAAGACTCTCTGTATATTAAAAATAATTTCATTTCAGTTACAAACAGTTTTTTGAAATTTTTTAAAAAAATTCTTATTTTTATTACATAACTGATTTTTTGTTTTGATTTGCTAAATTATTGATATTATACCTGATATTAAATTTTAATTAGATTAATTTTGGGTATTACAAATAAGATATGTAATAGGATGTTACAATTAGATTTATTTTTATTTTAAAAATATTTAAAATTATTATAAATAATTTTAATTATTAAATAAAATTGCAGGCAAATTTTCTTGAAAAACATTTGAAGGGATTAAAATAGCTATTAACTATAACTATTAACTAATATAGAATTTTACTTATTTTTATATTTAAATTTAGATTAAGTTTATTAGAATTAAAATAAAGTTAGGATCAGTTCATTTTTTTAAAGTTGAATTAATATTTTTATTTACCAATTTTTTTAAAACTAAATTAAAGATTATATTATTTTATTTATACTATATTAAAATCAAAAGCTTTAACAAAAAAGTAACTAATATATATTTTAAATATAATACTTTTTCTATTACTTAAATGTTAACTTTAAACTATATCATCCTTCTTTAATAGATATTATTTATTATTTGCTTCTCTTAGAAAACTAATTAAATATAATTTATTATTTACTGTCTTAACACTAGATTATTTTCAAGGATAGTCTTTTTTATAATCTTAATGATCTTTGAATCTAATAATTAAAATCTTTTTAATAGTGTTTCTTTATCAATTTAATTTAAAATTCTTATATAATATAACCTTAAAAATTAGATTGTTTCAATTTTAATCTAACTTTTTATTATATATCTTTTCTTTTTTATTAGAATAAAACTTTAACAAATTCTCTTATTTAGATATAATTAAAATAATATTCTATTTAAAAATATTAATAATATGAAAATTAATTTGAATGCTAATTATTCTTTGATTAATTAAATTAAATGTGATTCTATTTTTTTAAACTCTTTAATTCTTTTAAGATTTTGAAAAAAAATTTTATAACTCTGTTAAAATATAATTTAA
>CAJVPP010002856.1:0-13327 GCA_910592005.1 Funneliformis mosseae
ATCTTAACACATATAAAAGGTACATTTGCTTTATTTTATTTTATCAACTCATATAATTCTGCTTTAGTAGAATTTTCTGGAACATCAATACCAGTTGAAGTTAACTAAGCAATTAATGCATCTTTTTTCAAGTTTGATGTTAGTACTTATTCAACTTGACATTTATGATAATGAGTACCATCTATATGAATATTTACTGACCCATAGCATTCCTTAATATTAGCACAAGGTTTATCAAAAAGATCTTTAAAGATATCAGCTGTAAAATTCTCATGATAATCAATATGGTCTGCTGCAATGTTAGAATTTTGAATAATTTCAGGAATATTATCTCAGGCATCAGCATTTGCTCGTTTTCTTCCTTTTGATGAAGGTAGTTTTATTGATGAATCTCACATAAGAAGTAAATTAGAAATAACTTCACCATAAAGCTTATTAGTATTACCATTGTGCATTACAATTATCACTCCAAAAATAATAATTAAGGGATCACGCCTTGGTGAATATACTATTCTATAACTTAGTACCTAAATACAGTTTGTAGTATAGTGCAAATGACAATACGATTTATTTAAAAAAACCTTTAGCTAGTCAGAATTTTATTTTTTCCTTATAAGTTTTCAAACTGATATCGTAAATAATGATTACAAAAGACAACATTTGCTGGTGATTTATGCAATATATTTTAACGTTCACTATGACCATAATAATATTCCAATTTATGAAGTAGACAAAGTAACTGCCATTTTGATAATTTATGACTATTTTCTTTAAGCTTTTATCATAATATTTATATTGAAAGTAGAGTGTCAAAAGTATTTGCAGACATAATAAAGCTTCATAAAATTTTGGGAATATTATGATCAAATGTATTTTTAGGCTGACTAAGAATTTTTTGTGTTTGAAATTCTCCATTTTTTTTATTTTGTTTAGTAACTATATGTATAACTGTAGCCTCCCTAATACCAAGAACTATAGCAACCTTCTTGCGTAATGGTAAGTCATGATGTTGCTTCTAGTATTGTCGAACCTTTAAAAAGTGTTAATAGACGTTAAAAATCATTTTTTGTTCATTATTAGTCAATGGACTTTTGTCTCTAGTTAAGTCATTCATGAGAAAAAAAGGTTTGAAGTTAGTAAATTATTTAAATTTTGAACACAATCTAACCTTTTGCATCATTTATACACTCAAATGACATAATTGTTAGATTTTCTATCATTTGAGAAAATTAAGTAATGATTTTGTATATTTACATTTTTGCACCAGACCATATCTATATTATAATTTTAAAAAAAATAATTTAACTAAAATAAGAAATTATATTTGAATGATTTTATAATATTAAATTTTTTTAAAAAAAAATTAAAAATAATATTAGGTAAAATTTTATTAAAGATTTTAATATTAATTTTGTTTTTTAAAAATTATTTGTAAATCAGTTAGTTAATTAAAAATTTTCAGTATAATAGTTAATTAAATTTTCATGTTAATTTAATTCTCTATAAATCTATTAATTTATTAATATGTTAATTTTATTTCTTAATGATAATTCAATAGAATATATTTAGCTTAATTTATTTATTAATTATTTAATATATAAATATTTTAATAATTTTATTAAGTTTATTTATCTTATTAATAAAGATCAAATTAAGAAAATAAGTTTTTATATTAATTTAAATTAAAGATAATACAGTAATTAGTTGTAACTAATAATAAATAAGCATTATATAATTATAACTAATTGTAATATTATTAAAATTAAATTACAATTTTTATAATTAGTGATAAATAAGTATTATAAAATTTTGATTATTGTTATGCTATTTTTAGTTTAAACTGATTTATTTTTTAAAAAAAATATTATAAGTATTATTAATTTTTCTGTTAATATTTATTTTGTATAATCATTTCTTAAATGTAAAATTCTGATAATAATACTATTTGATAATTTTATATAACTATTTAATTAAATTATAATAATAATTATTTAAAAATAACAAATCTTATTATAAATTTATAATATAATATAATATAATCTATTAAACATAATTAATTAATATATTACAGTATAAATAATCTATATTAATAAATTAATTAATTAATAAAACTTATCTATAACTTTTACGCTTATTCTTTTATAAATATTTTGAAGTTTATTATATATTTGATATAGTTGATAAATTTAATCATTTCATTTTTTTCCATTTAATAGTAATTTCACTTGAATAATAACTAATTATAAAAGTATGTATACTTGAATTTAAAACAATCACTCTTGATCCTTTCTTTTTTTAAAAAAAATTAATTAGTATAAGTAATATAAAGAAATAAAAATTATAAATAATATAAAACCTTTGCATTCTAAATGGTTTATATATATAAAGATAAAATTTATTAAGATGATTTAATATAAGATTACTATCATATTCAAGTTATTATAGTAAAGGTTCTGCTAATTTTATTTATAAAAATAATGCTATTTGATCCAATGTTTAGATAAATTATTACTGATTTAAACCTACTCAAGTTTTTAAAGTTTATGGCGTTGAGACACCATGTTTATAAATCCGCCTTTTTCGTTTTAATACTTTTTTCACAATAGGGCATTGATTATATACTTATCGTGATATTCCCATTCATAGAGAGAGAGAGATTATCTGAGTTTCAGCCGGTTTTACTGGGCGGGATAAAGGTAAATGCACCTACTGGAAGTTTCTTTACTTTTTTTTTTTTTGGAAGTTTTGAACCTCTTGGGTAGCATCTCTTTTCCTTCTGCGATTGCCAGCAGAATGTAGTCCATTATGTCATGTCATAAACATTGTGATGATTGTAATCAAACATTCTGCAAGTTTTAGCCTCGCTATCAATGGTATAAACATCTGAATTGAGTACCACGAGCTTTGTCCTATCTTTTCAAAGATCCACTTCACGAGTTCAGATCCAAAGCAATACAAGTAACTACTGTTTCTTTGATTTTCTTTAGAGTATATTCATTCCAAAAGGATAACAAATTTCTTGAGCGTCACTGATTATTTCATGTCCTGGATACTTTTAAGCTTTGCTTTTTAACACTTTTACTTTCAGATAATTTTTTAAGGCATTTCTTCTCATTAGATGTCTTTCGTTGCTTAATATTTTATTAAAAAAAAGGTAGAAAAAAAAAGAAATTCGATCATGAAAATTTCAGTGATATGAGACTTTAAAATCTATATTTATACTATATATACGATGCTTTCGTCCAGACTTTTAATCGTAATACTGTAACTCTATTGTTCACAATAATGAAATTATTATAACATTTAAACTAAAATCATCAAAAATTACCTTAATCCATTTTTGAAGATCACACGATGTGACCCATCTTATTTATATAAATAGTAATAGAGGCAGTAAATCAGTTTTGTTATACGGTTATGCAATTCGCTTAACTTCAGTATTAAGAAAACTTTCCGGTAATAATTATTTTAAATGGAAAAAAAAAAAAAAAAGGATAAAAATAAAAGGATTTAAATTTATGTCCATTTTGAAATTCTAAATCATATGAAAAGTTACAAATATTAAGAAATGAATTTCTTCAAGCTAATTTAAAAAATATTAAATATTATAACGAGAAATATCTTGAAATTTTAAAGGAACATTAGAAACATTTATGAATAAATTTTCTTATATGCCTTTTATTTAGTAGTAAAAAAAAAAAACGTTAATAATATTTATATATACAAAAATAAAAAAAATTAAAATAATAATATATTAAGGTTCCCAAATTTGAACCTCTCTCCGTGAATCTTCGTCAATAACTCCAGCCAACTAGATGTATTAACAAAATATGAGTACACTGTAAAGAAAGCAATTGTAAATAAAATAAAATTAATTTTTTTTTTTTTTGATGACTAACCTTGAGAAATTCTCTATCGGTTTCTTTATTGCTATTTCTCTTAACTTGAAGTCCATTTCTCTTGGCTACTTCAGCTTCTTCCCATTCCCATTCTTTTTCTTGTTTTTCTTTTGCCAACTCACCACCTAATCCAAATACCTCAATTTCTAGAACTTCAAACGGTATATCAAAGTAATTCCTGGTGACTGATAGAGAATAAGTTGGTTTGTCTGCACGAAGTACATCATTTCGATAACGACCATATTGGAGCGTATTATCAATTTGAAGTGTAAATGTATTTTGTTCTGAAACTGTTATTGTATTGGATGTTGTACCAGACGTGGCTATACCACCAAAACCGATACCGAATGACGGATTATAATAAACATAGTTTGAACTCATTTTTGATGCTGGAAATTTTTCGAAAACCGGCCAAACTTCAAAGAGTGCACATTCCTCCGATCCAAAACAAGTTTTCGGATTAGAAGTTGATTTCCACGGTTCAGAAACATAAGCGCCCAACAATAAAGTGGAAACATGATCTTCAAGTTTATTAGGTTTTGAAGTGGGTAAAGATCCTTTAGTGTTCGGTGAAATCGAGATTAATTCACGATTTTGATTTTTTGATATATCCGCGTGTATTAACATGAGAGTAGGGCCTGGGTATTTAAATACGTGACTGGAAAACCGGTTCGTACTGAAACCGTGTCTACTACTACTATATAGACAATTCCAATGATGTCTTTTTATAACTTTCTCGGGCAACATCCAAGATAACAATCCCATATTCATTTGATTTAATAAATCTGAATGAGTATCTAATTTTGGCCAATATTGAACTTTTGGTCCTTGGAATAATGAGTCTTGTCTTTGTTGAGATAATGTTAATCCTATTAAGAATTGTCCATACATAAAAGGTATAAAACCTCTAAATATGCTCGGAGCATTTCTATCAACGAATTTCTGGAATGTCGGCCAAGTGATCACTTCATCTGAATCCATGGCGTTCGTACCAACGCTATTGTTATGTTGTGACATATACATACGTTCGACGACATGGATGACATCTTCACGGATTTGATTAATGAATTTTGGAGAAACGATTTTTTTTAAATTTGCTAACAAATCTTGAGAATTTGTTGAAATTGAAGACATTTCACTAGACATAAGCCATATTAGTCCTGTCAATATTTTCACCATATCTTGACATCGTACTTTTGAGGTTTTAGAAGGATCGATTTCATGATGAAGTCCAATAGCTTTTAAAAATTCGTCATTATTATCATCTACATTTGCATTTGCATTTGGTATTACTATTTTAGGACTTGAGCCATCCGATTCTGCAGGTGAATTTTGTTCATCAATGGAGATGGAAAATGAATCAAAAAGGAGTTTTACGCGATCCTCGTCAATTACATCTTTAGTTTTGTCACAATAGACAGCTACAGCTTTTATGAGCCCATCATAAGTAAGAAGAGTATTTGTGTGACCGTTGGAATGAATATTTGCTAGATAAATAAAGGAGCGATATATAAGTGGCCCGGCACCAACATCATCAGGAAAACCTAGGTAACCCTATTCGTAAGATTAAAATTAGTATATTAGACATGGGATGCAAGTTAACCAACTCGGATTGAAAACTTACAACAAAAGCTCCTTCGTTGATATAAGGGATACCCATTTCATTTGTAGTACTAAGATTTTCAAATGAGGCTCTCAGAGAATAACTTTCGATCTGAGTGAAATTTTTTCTTAAGAGCTCATTTGAAATTCTTGTAATCCTATCAGAATTAGGTGAAAGATAAGCGGTGTTTTGATGATTATTGGATGCATTGGAGACATTGGAGATATTTGATATACTTGATGTAACTGATGTACTTGTGATTGTGGGTTTCAAAAATTTTTTTTTTTTACCTCCGCTACTATTTTTATTTCCCATAATTTTTTTATTCAATCGTTTTAGAATTTAAAGGGAAAAAAAAAAAAAGGATTTCCGAGAATTTGGTATATAATAAAATTTCGAAGTGATATTTATATTGATTGGGCGTAGGATTTTATTGATTGATATACTTAGCCATATTATTATATGCTTAGGTACAATATATTGAAAACGTTATACAATAAACCATATCCTCTAGTATTCTCAATAATAAAAAAGATGCATTGATGTTGGGGACTCCAATTGGGAAAGATTGGCTACACCAAAAGTATAAATATTTATGATTTTCAACTTACTGATGAAATTTAGGAAATTTGGAAAAATCTTTAGAGAAAATTTGAATTTTAGTGCATAATGTAATTGTCGGATTTCTTTGATGATTCGATAGCTTTGCGTGAGATTTTTTTTTTCGAGAAAAAAAAGGTTATAATAGGTAAAGAAATGGAATGGTTAGGTATTACGAATTACGAATGTGTTGATTAAAGAACAAATGAAATTTTTTTTTTGTTTAGGAAGAAAATTTTACAATAATTCTTTATTTTAAAAAATCACGTAGAATACAGAGTATATTATATATATTAAGTGATACGATAAGTAAAAAAAAAATTTTTTTTTTCACTCCACCTGAACATATATATGTCCTTCACTTTGTTCCAGACTAATTACGCCAAAAATTAATCAAAAAAGTATTTAAAGAGAAAAAAAAAAAAAAAGTACAACGTCGCGGGGAATATCGTATTGTACGTGTTTTCTTATTGTTTTTGTCGCACTACAAACCCTAATGGTATGATTAAAGGAAAGTTCTTAGCAGAATTACGGTAAAATTTTTTCACATGGTATTTAGAATAACTGCGGCTGCGCCATGATTTCATAATAAATGTATGTAATCCAATTAAGTTTAGAGCTTCCTTTTTTTTTCCCCCGATGCTTTCGATATTTGGGTGTCCAGTAAAAATTTATAACAATAAAGAAACAGCTTTATTAAATGTAAGAAATAATGAAACCAATGAGATAGAAAAAATTAAATTATACGATTATGTTCAGAAAAATTGCCCTTCATTAATTGGAGAAAAAGCTTATTATTATCCTACTCCTTGGATTGGAAATGGTCATGCTCAAACTGCTTATGCTGCTTATCAAAACTTTGAAGGAATCCACTTAATTGATTATGAGAGGTGAGAATTATCAACTACTTTTTTTTTAAAATTTTTAATTGGATTATTTTAAATTTATTGATAAAATCAGGAAATTTGTTTCTACCTCTGATGGAGGACAAATTGCTGTCGATTGGACTCCTCCAGTTAGTAACAAACCATTTGATAATACTCCGACGATTATCGTCTTACACGGATTAACCGGAGGTATCAATTTTTTTTTTTTTTAAAAAAAAAAAAAAAAAGTGTTACTAATTATCTTTTTTTTTTTTTAATTTTATTAGGAAGTCATGAATCGTATATTAGATGTTTATTAGAAATTCTAGTTAATCCGCCGTATAATTATAGAGCTGTCGTAATCAATTTTCGTGGGTGTGCAGAGTCTGATATTACATCACCAAGACTTTATTCGGCCGGCGTAACTGATGATATTAGACCCGTTATCAGTTATATTAAAAAATGTATTCCTAATGCTCCTTTATTAGGTATTGGATTTAGTATGGGTGCAAATATGTTAATTAAGGTATATTTACACAGTAGTTTTGCTCTTAAATCTATTTGAGATTACAATGATTTTTTCTTTATATAGTATCTAGGAGAAGAAGGTGAAAGAACTCCTTTGTTTGCCGCGGCTTCAGTTGCGAATCCTTTTGATTTAATTGGGTTTATATTATTTCATTAATTCAGTGGATTTCTTTTCTTTTTTTGTTTCTAAAAAAATAATATATCTATATAAATTTTTATAAATTTTAGTGGAACCAGATCGTTGGAAAGGACTTACATTGGAAAGTACGTTTATTCACCAACTATGGCGAATAATCTTAAAAAGGCACTTGCAAGACATGAACATATCATGAAAGAAGACAAAAGATTGGATTTGGAATACGCAAAATCGGTCAGTTTATAAATTAACTTTTTCAAAAAAAAAAAAGAAATATATGTGTGTGTATAACTTGCTTATTCAAACCTTTTCTTTAAAAAAAAATCAAGGCATTTACGTTAAGAGAGTTTGATGCAAGATTAACCGCAATAAGTTTTGGATATGAAACAGTAGATCATTATTATAGAGACGCCAGTTCGTCACAATATATAACAAAGGTCAAAATACCATTGTTATGTTTAAACGCTGAAGATGATCCAGTTGCTTCACACGAATGTATCCCTTTTGATGAATGTATTTATAATCCAAATATTATTTTAGCAACTACTTATTATGGTGGTCATCTTGGTTGGTTTACCGGTTGGTGGCAACCAACTAGATGGTGTATTAAACCATTATCTGAATGGTGTATTGCCCTTTTAAAAGTAAGTAATATTTATTTTTTAAAAAAATTTTTGTATAAAGCATTACTCTGATAATAATATTTTTTTGTATAGACCTGTAAAAATCCTAATAATAAGTCATTTTTAAATGATGATGAAAATAATTTAAGCGAGGAAGAAACTGTATTTGATGAAAATTAAAAGATAATCAGTTCGGTTTTTAACTTATTTATTAGAAAATAAAATCTATTTATTTATTTATATTTATATTTATACTTATATTTATACTAATTATTTATTTATACAATAAACTATTATTTATTATTTTGAAATCTATAAATTGATGTACACGGGGTGTCTGAAATTAATTACTAAAAACATAGTAGGGTGTGATGCTGTATGATAAATAGCAACCTAATATGTATACTAACACTAAACTAATCTTAAACTAAACGCAACTCCGCATAATGTTTATATATATCATATGATCCGTGTTCATACATCCCGAAATTAATATTTAATATTTATATAATTTATTAATATAATAATAAATAAAAGTAATAATATAAAACAGATTTATAAATTTTAATATATTAAGATTAAGCAATATCTAATCATATACAAGATGTTTTAAAAATATAAAATATAACAAATATATTATAAAAACATATAAATTTTTAGATTAATAATTAAAACAAATATAATATGAATTAATATAATGTGAGATCTTTATAATAAAATAAGAAATTATGAAAAAAAATCAATTTTACCTTTTTTTATATGCTAAATATGATTTTTTAGGTAATTTAAATTTATTTAATTATATAATTAAATTAATATTAATAATTTTAAATATTTATTTTATAATGTTAAATAAGTTAATTTTGAAAAAGAAAATCATTTTTTAGATGATTTATATATCTTCTTAATATAGCTTTAAAAGAAGCATTAAAATTTTTAAATTTAAAAATATAATCAGATTTAATTTTACTTTTATTTATAAAAAAATGTAATTTTATTAAAATTTTTTTAATTTTAATAAAAAGCTTAGAAAAATTATTCTAAAATTTGTTTTTTTTAACAATATGAAAAATTAAGTAATATATAGAGAAATAATCAAATTAATCAAATTGATAATTGAAAACTAATTTTAATATATTTAATATATAATATGATTAAAGAACTTAATTTTAAAAATTTTAATATTATTTTTTTATAATAATTTTTATAATATATTTTATATTATAAGTTTTAGAACTAATTATATTATTTAAATTATAAATTTAAAAAATATATTTATAAATAAAAATTGAAATAATTAGTTTAGAACAAAGTGAATAACTATATATACAAATTTAAAGTTACACATATATTTATCTGTCTGCCTACTCAATAATTGAAATCAATATTAATTGATATTTGCAATTATATAAAAGTCTAAATAAAAGCAAATATTAGTAGATTATTTTAGATTTAATAATGATTCCTGTTTTTTAGTTTAAATTATTTAAAAATTAATAATTATAATGTCTGAATTTATTTATTCTATAACTTCTACTATTATTTTTTATATAATTTTATTATTGATATAGAAAATACTATTAATAATATAATATATTATCTTTAATAAAATTAACTACAAAAAATATAAAGAAAATTATTAAAATATTATAATAAAACAAATAATATATATTTATTTGTAACTATTTTGAATCTAAAATTAAAATTATATTAATTTAAAAATAAAGAATATGTAATAAATTAATAAATAAAATTTAAAAAAAAGTTAATTTATTTTATTTATTTATTTTTTTTAAAAATTTATAATTCTATTAATTATATCTATTTTTTTTTAGTTTTTTAATTATAATTTATATTATAAATTAAATAATAAAATAAATTCTAATATATTATATAAAAATACATTTATTATTTTAAGTATATTTAAATATCATAATATAGAAATATAAATAAAGCTTAAATATTTCTTTTAATTTTAATATTTAAATCTAATAAAAATAGTAAGAATTATTATTAATATTTATAATCAGTTTTTCATCTGAATAAAGATTTCAATATATAAAAATTTAATTATAGATAAAAAAAATCATTTAGTAAAAAAAAAAATAGTAAGATTTTATATATATTTAAAATCATAATAGACTTGACTTTTTTTTAAAACTAAAAATATATATATATATATATTTTTTTAAAGCTAAAAATTATTTTTTTTTTTTATTAAAAAGAAAATTTTTTCAATTTTTTTTTAAAATTTGTTAAAATTGAAAAAGTATTTTAATAAAAAAAAATATTTGTAGATTTTTTTTAAAATTAAAAATTATTACTTTAATAAAAAAAATGTATTAAATTTAAATTTAAACTAATTTGTGATTTAGATTTAAAATTTAATCCAGTATTAAATTTAAATTTAAATTTAAACTGATATATTAAATTTAGATCAAATTCAGATCTATATAAATAAAATTAGATAATTTGAATAAAATTTAATTTAATCTAATTTTGTAAAATATTAATTAAAGATATAATCTACTTATAAAAAATACATATATTATAAAAAATGAAATAATATAATTTAATTAGACAAAAACTATATATTAGCTTAATTTAATTAAGAAATTGAATAGAAGTATAAATAAAATTATGTATAAAAATAAAATTAATATAAAAAAAAACTAAAAGATAAATTTATAATACAAACTTTTAATATTAAATAAAAAACTTTATATAAATAAATCTAAAGAATATAAATTTTATTTTAGAATTATATAATTTAATTTAAATTATTATAGATCACTTTGCTGAAAAATCTAATATGAATTTATTAATAATCTAAATATATAAAATTAAATAAATTTATTATGAAATAAATAATTCTATATAATATATTAAATAAAAGTACATATTAATTTCATAATTTTCAACTTAAATTAATTATTCTTATTCTTTTAAAATATGCCTCTGATTCTTCAAATAATTTTTCTAATGAAAATAATTCAAAAAGTTTATTTAAAATTATAATATTAATATTTTTTTAAATTTAAAAATTATACTAATCATATTATATTATAATATTAAAAGAATATTCTTATTTTATTATATAGTAATAAATATAATAATTTTTATAAATTTAAAAATTAGAATTTATACTCAAAATGTAAATAAAGTATAGTAAAAGAATAATAGTTGACTAATGTAAAAAAAATTCTTAATATATTAAGTATTAATTTTTACTTTACGTTAAAGAAATTAAAGTTAAGATAAATACTTTATTAAAATAATTTTTTAAAATTATTAAATTATAGATTCTTTAACTATAGCAAATATAAAACCTTTAGCAAAGGCAACAGAGCTACTAGAATTTTCAACAAAGGCAAGAACCTTCCGTAAAAGTAGCAGACTCTTTTTTTTTGCTTAAATAAGTTTGATTATCTTCAGTAAAAAAAAACCATAAATCATAAACTTCTATACAAAAGTTATAAGAAATAGCAAGACTTATGAGAGTTTACATTTACCATCCATAGTGGTAAAAGACGTAAATTAAAGACAAAGGACAAGGAAAAAATGGCTTAAATTTAGAAATCCATGTCAAAGCAACTTTCTAAAGAAGTTCCTTCTTCTTAAATTAGTTTTTCTGTTATCATTAATATAAAAAGAATGTATGTTAAATTTGCAAAAGAAAAGTAAGCGAAAAAGCAGCAAATATATAACACTAGCAAATATGTAACACTTTTTTTTTATTTGTCTATTATTGTATCATGTGTTATACATACAACGTCATATAAATATTATTATCACGTGATACCAGTGATGATCACCCCTGGTGATTTTAAGTAAATACTAAAAATTATTATATAAATATTATTATAAAATTTATCAATTAATATTTCATTTTTCTATAAAATAATTAATAATTTCTAACTTACTTTTTTTTTATAAATTTTATATAATAAAGAATTCTATACAAATTTAAAATTAAAACTTTTTTAATTACATTTCTGAAGTATTAATTTTTGAAAAACTTTATGATTTTATTATAAAAATATATTATAAAATTTTATATGATTATTTATATTATACTTTAATGCTAATTAATTTTGATACTATATACCTTTAAAATTAAGCATTTTTTTTTACTATAGAGATGCTTAATTTTGAGTACTAACAAAATTGCTAAATTTTCAATATCAGAAGCTATATAAAATGATAAATGCTTTATATTTCTAACACGTTTCTTTTAAAGATCATATAAAAGAATCTGTAAAATAAGTTTCGCAAAAGTGTATATAATTTAGTGATAATTCTGAATATATTAATGGTAAATAATAATAATGATAATAATAGCATTGATAGTAATAGCAATCATTAATAATGATGAAAGAAATATTAATGGCAACAAATTCTTTTAAATAAAATAAATAAAAAACATTGAAATTTATAAAATATTTAATAAATCAGATTTGTTTTAGCATTTATTTTATTTTCAGATACTAAAAAATGTAATGGTGCTTATTTTCAGATACTAAAAAAATAAGATAATGCTTATTTTTAGAAAGTGCTTATTTTTGGAAGAATACGGTAATAGTTTTTTATCAATGATAAATGTGTTATATTTTCTTTTAATTATAATATCAATAATACCTCTTATTACATTAAATGCTACTCTTATTTTTATAAAAAAATGTCAATATTAATTATAACTTTAATAGTTCTATAACATATATTTTTTTATTAAATTATTTTTGAAATACATAATATAGAAACCTTACTATAAAGTAAATGAATAGGAAGATTTATTTTTATTTAAATAATTTTTACAAATCATTTGAATTATAATATTATTTACCTATATAATCAATTGTAATACTGAGAAAAATTTATTTTATGAATAGGAAGTAAATTATAAATAGTACAATTAATATTATTTGCAGTTTATTAATGCTCTGAACGGTTCAGATTAAAAATCTTAAAAATGCTAATCTGAAACTGAACTGAATAGTAAACTGGTAAAAATCTAAACTGAACTGAAAATTTCAGATTAATCTGAAATTTCAGATCATTTGGAATGATCCTTT
>CAJVPP010002857.1:0-13319 GCA_910592005.1 Funneliformis mosseae
TTATATATAGGACCAGTACGGTACGGTACGATTCAAATTTCCCGCGAAAAATACTGATCTGCATAATCGTACCGTACCGGTTTTCCATATACTCGGTAAATTATGACCTGAAATTTATATGCAGGCCATTTCGTGAAATTTTGTATTATACTTCACGAAACTTTAAAATCAACAATAATCGAAAATATAATTAGTTCCGAAATTATATAAGTGAGCTTTACAGTAGAACTCGAGCTATTATTTTAGAAAAAATAAATTTTACTTTATGAATTTTTAAATCAGTGAATCATCAAAAATTTAAAAAAGATTACGTGACAAGTCATTTATAACCTGAAGCATCTATTTAACCAAAATGCTACATATTTTATATTTGATATCATATTAATCGTCCCAAAGACAATCATGTTGTTAATTTTCCTAAATACTTAATTTTTGACTGAATATCAAAATCATTCATTATGTCGTGTAGTTGTTAGTAATATTTATCAAGATAAAACTTTAAAAGTTCAGAAAAAAAGTTCATAATCCTAATTTTAATGGGAATATGGATAAATGAATCGTTTTGTCAGCACTTTAATATTATCCAGTACTTGTAAGTTTGTATCGTATTAGTCACACGACTCAAAGTTGAAAAAAAAAAATTGAAAAAAAAATTTCGATCATAACGTACTGATTATCATATTATCATCAAACTTTTGCAAAGATTATTGTTACAATCAGTCTTGAAAGTTTATTTTATTAGTAAATCCGAAGATTTTATATTCGATAAGTATGAAAAATTATTTATTAAGAATCAATTTATTAAAGTACTGCTTCAACGTCGGTTCTGAATTCCCTTCGTTATACTAAACTATTACAAAAAACACTAATTTCTAATTAAAACTTAAAGAGGGGAAGAGGGAAGAAATGACTACAGTCAGAATCACATAAACCTTTTTAATAATGTCTATATATTTTCAGTAACCTGGATCCATAACCTGAAAATAATAAAAACGAAATAAAAAAAAAAAAATTAATTAAATTGATAAAATAATATTTATAACAATATCCAATAGTTAATTTGTTTGATATATTTATAAATATATTAAAATAGATTTATAAACGAAAAACCCATGACAATAGATTATTAATTTATCCAATCCATTATTATTCTGGTAACACATGAAGTTCTCGGCAAGAAATTTTCAGCGCCATCGCCATAAAATATTTTGTCAGAAATTACGCAAATGAAATATTTAATTAACACCATGCCCAAAAAATTGATGAAATAATTTCTGAAACAAATTCACGAAAAAAAAAATTTCATTTCAATTTTAAAGTTATCTGCAATTAAACTTACACGTAAGATGCATGTAATTTTATACGGATTCGACTTTCGGATTTAAAACCGAATACAAATTAGCCCAGTACAAAAATTGTATTTAATATGAAACCGCCGGATATATGATGGGGCTGAAATAAAGTTGCATGCACATATACTGTAAATAAAGGCAAATATAATAATAGAAATCAAAATTTTATTAGAAATTCACAGTTTTTTATGTGACGATTATAAAAAAAAAATAAATTATTAGTATGTAATTCTTTAATTATGAATATTGTTATTTTCTTTGGTAAAATTTATAAATTACTCGATAACACTGCTAACATTCATACATCTTATACTGTGCTTATGAAATTAAACGATGATGTTTAAATAAATCATGTCGTGTAACCTTTATTTTAATGCCAGCTTATCCAGATATAATAAATCCGGATTGAAACCGGATTCAATAAATACGGATGAAATACTGATCCGATTTCTGAAATTAATAAACACAGTTGTAAACTATAAATACGGTTCCAAATCTAAGACAAAGTCTTCATCGGTAAACGGTTTCCTAGCAGCAAATTATATTGCATTACGAATATTAGAATCTTTACTGTAGAGTCTTTATTTATTAAACCTTCCCTTGTCTCATGACAAAACAATTTTAAATAATGAAATTCCATTCGTCACATTATTGTGCACTTTCGTTATATAATTAAATACTTCATTGTCGAAGACCATGATCTTTGTGTTTAATAAAATTTTGAAACAATATTTTTTTTTTTTTTTTTTTTGCAAAAAATCCGTTTTTATTCCTCAAAACGAAAAGATAAATCTTTAATTTTTGAGAATTGTCTTTGTATTGGTTAAATAAAAACCTTTTAAGTATAATGGTATGAAAATGTAATTTAGATAATTGCAATATAAAATATCAATATTGCTAGCTAATGATAATAATAACTTTAAATATATATACAAGAAAAAAGATTAAAACTTAATATTATCAAAGGTATTCGCAATAAATTCTTGCTTCAAAAATCATGAAAAATAGATTCCAAGAAATAGGTTCAAAAATTCCTTGAAATAATATTCAATTTATTTTTTTAGTGTGGAAAACCGCATAAAAAAAATCGATTTAGATAACTCGTTTTAAATGAAATTCTACTCAATTACTGGTATGTCCCATAATAAAGTTTCGTGAGTGTAAATGAAAAATAAAATTAACAAATTATACAATAAAAGATTTTTTTTTTTAGGAATTGGACTACAGTTAAGTGATCGTCCAAAGGATAAATTTTCATTGTTGTGATGGTTGTAGTTGTGAAATCAAGTCTATTATTGTATATTTGGGGAATACAACTATGGGTGTATAAAGCGAGAGATAACTTCGTTTAAATTTTATCATTCAAAAGGTTTTGGACAATTATTTTGTTGAATTGATCGATTCAATCCGTTAACTTTGCATATTAGAATCAATTTAAATTTTAAATTCGTAATTATTAAATTGTGAATTTTTCTAATGTCGCCATCATATCTTCAGTAATTGATTTAAAGAATTAACAATTATCATAATTTTTTATCTAACTACCAAAAGTAATTTAATCATATAAAGATGACAAATCTTTCAATTCTTTGAACTAAATATACCTTCCTTTATTTAAGCTATAAATTGCAAATGCACACTTTACATCGGGCAAATGATTGGAAAATTTAACGCTTGAAATGTGATTGTGGTATTGGTCTTTATGGAAATTTTTATACAAATAATAAGATAGTTCTTATCAATGAAAAATGAAAAGTGTTCGAAATCCGGATAGAAAATTTGATTATTAATTAATAAAAAATATCAAATACCACTGGATCCAAGCTTAAAAAATTATGTTTTATTATGATGATGATGATTTTTAAGATTGTCAGTCAATAAATGAAAAAAAATGAAATTTATTAATAAATATTGAAACTTATTGTTAAATAAACCTAAAAATAATTTTTTGAGTTTTTACGTGACAGAAATAACAAAATAAATGCGTAAATAAATTATAAATAAAATAAAAATAACGAAGGTAACAAAATTGTCAAAGTAATGATGATACCCAAGAGAACAGCATAACAGACCCACGGTTTCTATTTTAAAACATAGGAGAAAAAAAGAAAAAAAAATGAATATTTAATAATGTAAATTTCAAAATGATTAATGTTAATGAATTTACTTTTCTTTCTTGTAGTCTACTACCACATTGAGGACATTTGTCAATCTCGTCCATACAAGAATTCAATACACAAGGTAACCAAAACAATGGCCAAAAAACGCAACACAATAAGGCACCACCAATCCAAGATGCTGTACCCAGGTAGTAAAATGTTACGGGAATCGTAATTCTTCCACAAACTGGACAAGGATGACCACTTGGAATTTGATTTATGTAAACGACCGGATAATTTGTAAATGTTGAAGAGACATTAATTATATTTGATGGATTATTTGCAGTTGCTAGTGGCGGTGTCAGATATGAGGGTTGAGTTGGATATGGTTGCTGCTGTTGGTTATAATAAATGGGTAGCTGATTGGATTGCGGGGGGTCAGGTAATGGGGTATATGGTGGCGGTAAAGATGAAGGCATTTTTAAAATTTCGATGATAGGTAAACTTAAATAATAAATGCTAAAATCAAAGAGTTAACCAAGTATTGAAATATTTGAAAATATCCATTTCGGGTTCTCATTTAGAGTTTTTATTTTTTCTATTGATTGTGCCGTGTAATTAGATAATCTGCATATTACCGAACCTTATTTATCAATCAAGTATAAACCTTTCAAATGTAAATGAAAAATTGCTTAGAATTCCAAGGAAGGTTTAATTGACTTGCACAAATAACAATGTGTATTAGGCGTAAAGATTCGTGTTACTTTGCTGCATAATTATTTTCACTGTATCACAAATCTAAACAATGGAACCAAACTAAGGTTTCAAAAATGACGGTTTTAAATATTTACAATGCCGACGAATTGTAAGATTTCATTTTTTTCAATAATTCAAATATGGTATAGTTTTGAATGTAAAACGATTGCAGATTTGTTTGTCGTAAATAATGATACCGAAATTGTTATTTCTAGTGAGAGTTATGCAAATTGTTAAAATTGTTAAAAAGAAATTAATGTTCGTTGTAGTAAAGAAGACGATCATGAAATTTATTCGAATTGAAAAATAGTACACAACACATTTTCTGGGAAAATTATTGGTCATGATTCGGTTTAGTTATAGTAAGTAGCCTAGCTTTGTATTTGTATTTTGTTTTTCAGCAATTATTTTTTATTTTTTTTTGATGATCTTCATGAAATTTATTATCTTGAATTAATCCTTAACTTTGTAAACTTTGAATTACCTTCATATTTAATACGTATTTTCAAGTCCTAATTTCTCACTTTTATCAGCTTCTATTGCGCGTAGTCATTTATTCTTATTAATGAATAAAATAAAAATATGAGCAAAAAAACCGATATGAAACAGAGCCAATTTTTATCAGAATATGAATAAATTCTTCAATTGCAGATTTAACCTTGTATTAAATCCAAATCAAATTTCTTGATTAATTGTAATTGATTCTTAAGAAATTTGGAAATACGAGAGAAATGCCCAATTGTTACTGCCTCACTCGGTTCTATTTAATAGGACTTAAATGAAGATATTACAATTCCTCTATCTAAAATAAAGACAAAGACGAAATCTATTCATATAAAATTCTATCTGAGACGCGGTAGGTGACACAAGAATTTAGTGTATAAATACCTCATACGAACATATTGGATAACATTATTTAATAACTAATTATTAATTTATTTATTGTAAATGCAATTTTTATTATATTTCTTAACTATCGTCACTTTCTTGAATTTGTAATCTTTCTTTTTTTCATGATAGTATGATCTTCATCAGGTATATTTAACGCAGACAATTGTGTTTTGGGAAACTCTACCTTTCGAAAGTGCTGATAGTTGTTCAAGGGAGGGTAATTGATTACCTTTGGATGAAATATTTTGTCATTTTATATTATCAAAAGAAAAAAAAATTTTTTTAGGGCGTAAAAGAAAAAAAGAAATATAAATTAAGCTATTTGTGTAAACCGATAAAACAGTTACTCGGCAGCACGTGACCTCACAACTGCGGCACTGCCGTGCCTTACAATAAGATTATGGTCAGTGGAATTTGCTGAGCGAGCTCAGCAATTCCACCAATCATATGGCACTTCGTGACGAGTAACTATTAATTATTTTTTGTGGATGCATTAGAGCCATAAACTATCATTACACCTTTTCCTGAGCGGTGTATAACGTTTCTTTTAACCGTAACATTGAAATTTAAGGGAAAGAATTTTGGACTATTTTATAATAATAATTATTTGGAAGCACCATTTAAAAAACAATTAGTCTCGAAAATTTTCATTAGTAAATATTTTATTGCAAAAAATTTATAATTATCTTTCCATCAAATAAACAATAATTTGAAATTTTCTTGAATTATAAATTTATCTTCCGGAGAAAGTTAAGAAGAAATTATTAGAATCCTGAGTAAGTTCCTTGGTCTAAGCAAAAGTGAAAATGACCCGTTAATTGAATTAATGTAACAATATTCGCAAAAGAAAGATTTAAATTCCAAATTACCTTATTAAGCTACGAACAGTTAAGCGGCGACGCATAAAAGAAATAACTAATGGAGTTACTGTGAAGAAAACAATGAGACCGCCTTGAGAGCCCGATGCGATAGATCCCGCGACGACTCCAGCTGCGCCTAAACCCATAGCCGTAAGAAACACAGGAGCTCCTATAGTTGCGGCAGCGCTCCCAACAGATGTGACAACAATGCAAGATAAAAGACACATTTTCTTTTTTTTTTACTTTTAATGAATTTTTTTTTTTTGAATTTTTTTTGACGATAAAAAGAAACGACTTCAGCACATGTCGATCATTCTGCCCAAACTTGAAAAATGAATTACTTAAAGTTTATGCATGTAGACCATTTAAGACCTTAAATGTTCGTAGTATCGAGATCTTACTGATTATCTCACACACATAGTAAATCATTTTTTTCTTATCGGTATGTCGTATCTGTTAATTCATTTTCAAATAATTAAGCACGTACCAATTCCAATACATTATCTAACAAATTAAAATATTTTGTTGTCCGATCACGAGTTCAAGAATTTAATTCAAAGATATCTTTCTGCGCCGCGTTTAATAAATTCAAATCATATAATTATCAAAATTAATTCCTAAATACCATTATATTATATTCTCAACGCATACTTTTGATAATTATTTTAAGATTATATCATATAAATTATTTGATTTGATATTATTATAAAACTTTGATTTACATCTCACAACGTTAGACTCTTAAAAAATTTGGCCAAAATCAAAGACGCTAGCTCTGTTAATTAACCGATCTCTGTAACACAATATGTTGATTTATTATGTAACTCTACTTATTGATCCACTTTTATGGAATAGATTATTGTGTATTTACTGTGCCATACCACCTCAAAAAAAATGATCTTAGGCACGCACGTTGTTTTCCTTTAAATTCATTCATTTTCCGGCTTACTTGTCGTAGTAATTCTGTTTATCTCAATAACAGTTACAGCGTCCCTAAGTTATACATCATGAACAGTTAAAATTTCTAGACTAATGGTGATATACAAAAAGAATCATTGGATTACTTTCCTTGTTGACCTTTTATAGAAATTTAGCTTTCCCTATTGAACTCCCTCTTCTGCCTGAATTTAACATTCATCCAAATTTATGGGAACAGGATTTAAATCATTTTATGATTGGGATTTTGCAGTCAAAAAGATTGGAGCATAATATTCTTTTTCCGAAATCCGCTTTTAGGAAGGAACTCATAAAAGAGTTTAGCACGCATATTATTATCCATTTTCCTGCAATGTTTTAACAGATAATGTCAAAAATGAATTATAAACCGGATCATAATTTTTATCAGAATTTTATCATCGCAATATGTCGCTTATCAAAAAAAAACTATAACTTACTTGGAATAAATTTACGCCATTCTCCTTGTGTGAAATACATGTGAAAAAAATTATGTAATTTTGACGATTCTCTATATAGCAATGTTACACAAGTCTTCGATCAATCCTTAACAAAACCAATTGTTTTTATACAACAATCCATTCATTGGCGTCAAACCCTTCATTTCCCCCCTTTTTTTTTACCGGAAAATAAAATTTTCTGATGGTATATTAGTTGATGATCAAGGGTGCCAAACTTGTTATGGACCTTAGTCCATGTAGTGATTTATTTGATTTTCAGTCTAACTCAAATTATTTTCTCATAAATATCAAATTATTCACTCTCAAAATTTTTTTTTATTTTTGAAATCAAAAATTATTTCAATATTTGTATCACTATTTGACCAGTTCTCCTATTACAAAACAGAAATGGAAGACGTTAATTCAGGTTACAATACCAACACTTCACAGCAAGGAATATTCATAATTAATTGTGATTGTGGTCTTGAACCAGTTCTTCGGGAGGTTAAGTCAAACACAATAAATAAAGGAAGATTTTTTTGGTCATGCAGCAAATTTGGTACTCCGAATCATTCGAGAAAATGTAATTTCTTTAAATGGAAATCTCAAAATGATGAAGACGATAACGATCCCTTCTACCAAAACGCCATACAAAGTAGAACAACATCAGTTGCAACCCCTCCAATACCCTTACATTGGAGATATAAGAATTCTAGTATTAGAGCTACTTTTCCACAAGCTCCAGGTTCACCTCCAACAAGATCGCAATCTCCATTTTCTGTAAACTCAATAGATGATGAACTTACTCCCAGAAACTTAACTGGTGATGTATACACACGTAAACCGGCTGTCTTCGATAATTGGGATGATGTACCTAAATTTTCCACTCCACAATTATTAGATATTGCGCAAAATCACCTTATGCAACAAGGTAAAATTTATGAACTTCATTCCGTATGATTACAAATATGATCTTTAATTTTCATTTGGTTTCATTTTTTTACTTTTAAAGACAGAAATTATCAAAGATGGTACACTGCCAACCAATTGGTTAAACGAGATCTTGAAGATGCAAGGAAAGAAATTGAGAAATCAAAAAGAGATTTTGAAATGTTAGTTAAAGAAAACGAACTATATAAACGTGAAATTAAAATTTTAAAAGCTGAAAAGCGACGGTTAGAAGATGAAAATGTTGGTATAAAAGAAGAAAATCAGGATTAAAAAGAAGATAATTTTTTGATAAATACGATTTTAAATTTAAAAATATTTGAATTCAATTTTATTTTTCATTAACTTAGAATGGTGAACGTTTTGTTCCTAGACAGCACAACGAATTTAAAATATACAACTCCTTATATAGTCACTCCCTAAACACATTTGTGTAAGGCTGAAGTATAATAATAAAGTTATTTACCATTACTCTCTGTATAGCTTTTTTAAAATCACGCCGAATTCTCAGGATGTGATGTAATGGCGACCAAATGTATATCTGAAAAGTTCTTTCGTAAACACAAATCTTAACAAATCATTAATATGATCCTATAGAATAAATGCTATAATCTTCATTAGATTTATTAGGATTCACGATAAACAACAAATTCAAATTTTTTGTTAATTAAATATATATTAATGCCTTCGTTGTCGTTAATTTAACGTTAATGCTTATATCTTTACTGTTTAAGGTTGCTAGTCTAAACCCATTTTAGATTTGGCAAAACATCTAAACCTTAAGTTTCACTAATTTTATACTAAGGATTTCGCTATTTTTAAAAGTTGTTGATATAGTTTTGCCTTCCCTAATTTCGCAGATTTTTAATAATTTTGTCAAATTTACTTTACCATTTAGACAACTTGCAAAACTATGTTTTCGTCCAGCAACCTTAGGGGTGTTTTCTAAAATTTATTACAAAATAACATTTTAAAATAAACGATATATAAAGGATTAATGTTTCTTTATTTTCAAATTAAATTTAGACAACAAATAAAATAGTTATTGATTTCTTTAAAAAAAAAAAGAATAAATTTTAACTTGGAGTTGTACTCATTTGAAAAAATCATCTTTTTTTCAATAAACTCCTATGCATTAAAACCTGTTCGAAAAATAATGTATTATTTTGGAAACTGTGTGCTAATTTAAATAAATTACAAAAAAAAAAAAATTTATATTATACGATTGTAATATAATAAACCGTCGAATTCTATTAAAATTCACAAAGTTGTTATGTTATCAAAACCGTCGAAACATTTGAAACCAATCAAAACCCATCAAAATTGTCGAAATAATTTCTGAAAAGTTTTGAATTTGCAAAATAGATTTAGGTTTTACGTCGCAACTATACTCAAGAATTTAAACTTAACCAAGCCTGTACAAAGAAAGACATTATTGATAATCATATTCAAAACCTATATTTATATATTTACAATACTATTTTTAGCAACTTTTTGATATCAATAAAATGCTCTTTTGTTATAAATTTGAATAATTTAATAAGTTTGCAAGATTATTTATGTGTGTGAATCAGTATATTTTCAGCAGATCTTTGATTATTTCTAAATCCTTTTCTATTCTCCACTATTTTATATAATAATGCAAGATTAAATTGTATATCTGTATCATTATTAGCAGCTTTTTGATACCAATAATAGGCCTTTTAAAAATCCTTTTCTATTCCTTTACCATTATAATATAATATTGCAAGATTAATTTGTGCATTTGCATGATTATTTTCAGCAGCTTTTTGATACCAATAAAAGGCCTTTTTATAATCCTTTTCTATTTTATAATATAAGTTTGCAAGATTAATTTGTGCATTTGTATGATTATTTTCAGCAGCTTTTTGATACCAATAAAAGGCCTCTTTAATATCCCTTTCTGTTCCTTCACCATTTTCATATAATATTGCAAGATTATTCATTGCAAATACATTATTATTTTCAGCAGCTCTTTGATACCAAAAAATGGCTTTTTCTAAATTCTTTTCTATTTTCTTACCAGTTTTATATAATAATGCAAGATTATATTGTGCTTTTGGGTGATTATTTTCAGCAGCTTTTTGATACCAATAATTGGCTTTTTCATAATCTTTTTTAATTTCTTTACCTCTATAATACAAGTTTGCAAGATTAATTTGTGCATTTGCATGATTACTTTTAGCAGCTTCATGATACCAATAAATGGCTTTTTCTAAATTATTTTCTATTTCTTTACTATTATTATATAAAAATCCTAGATTATATTGTGCTTTTACATTATTATTTTCAGCTGCTTTTTGAAACCAATAAATGGCTTTTATTAAATTTTTTTCTGTTCCTTTACCATTCATATATAATAATGCAAAATCAAATTAAGCTTCTACATTATTATTTTCAGCTACTTTTTGATACCAATAAAAAGCTTTTTCTAAATTTTTTTCTATTATTTTACCATTTGAATATAGTAATGCAAGATTATATTGTGCTTTTATATTATTACTTTCAGCTGCTTTTGAAACCAATAAATAGATTTTTTATTATTCTTATATAGTAATGCAAGATTATATTGAGCATTTGCATCATTATTTTCAGCTGCTTTTTGATACCAATATCTGGCATTTTCTAAATTTTTTTCAGTTTCTTTACCATTTTCATATAATAATGCAAGATTATATTGTGCTGATACATTATTACTTTTAGCTGCTTTTTGAAACCAATAAATGGTTTTTTCTAAATTTTCTTTTATTTCTTCACTATTTTTATATAATAATGCAAGCTTATATTGAGCATTTGCATTATTATTTTCAGCTGCTTTTTACCAATAAAAGGCACTTTCTAAATTTTTTTCTGTTCCTTTACCATTTTCATATGATAATGCAAGATTATATTGTGCAATAATATTTTCATTTTCAACTGCTTTTTGATACCAATAAAAGGCCTTTTCTAAATTTTTTTCTATTCCTTTACCATTTTCATATAGTAATGCAAGATTATTTTATGCAATTTTATCATTATTTATTGCTGCTTTTTGTAAGTAATATAATTCATTATAATTATTTATACCAATTAACCTTATTCCTTCAAAATATATTCTATAAAATTTATTTGTTGGAATATTTACTTTAGTGTTTAAATTATTATACTTTTTTAAAATATCTTTGGCAATAATATTTCCATTTTTTGATGCTTTATTATACCAGTATAAGGCTTGATTTTGATTTTTATGTATTTCTGTTCCAATTCCATTTAAAAAACTATTTCCAAGTTGATATTGTGCGTCAGCAATTTCTTGTTTAGCTAATATTTCATAATATTTAAATGCCTTAATTTCATCCTTTTCAACTCCTTTGCCTAATCTAAAACAATCTGCTAAATGAAGTTTTGCTATTTTATTTTCATTACTAGTTGCTTTATAATACCAATATGCTGCCTTTTTTTCATTTTTCTGCGTTCCTATGCCATATTCATGGCAATGTCCTAAATAAAATTGGCCTACTTTACTTTCATTTTCTACGGACTTCTGATACCAATTAAATGATAGACTTTTATCACAATCGACGCCATATCCATTATAATAACATTTAGCAAGGTAAACTTGTGAAATTGAATAATTTACTTCTGCCGCTTTAAGAAATAATTCATATGCTTCAATACTATCTTCAACTACACCAATATTGTAATAATAAAGTAATCCAAGCAACCATATGTATTTTGTATTATGCTGCTTACTTAGCCAATATAAAAGATATTCGATTTGGCTTAACCGGGATATATTTTGCTCAATTAAATGGTTTACTTGTTCAAAAGTAATTCCTTCATTGTGTTTTTCTATTACTAGATCAATTAATTTATCAGCAAATATTTGATTTATATATATTGAACTTCTTGATTGATTATTAACTTGAAAAAGTGGAGTTAATGAGAAATTTTTAAAATCCGTTATATTTGATCCTATAGATGTATTACTTTGCAAATTTGAATTGCTAACATTATAAAAATTAAAATTTTCAGTTATTTCTAAATCCGCTAAATCCTCCTCTCTTTCTTTGCTTGATTTATGGTTAGAATTATTTATTGGTGAATTATTTTTGAAATCCGCTATATTAGATTGAAATGAGTGTCTACTTTGCAAACTTGAATTGCTTTCGTCAATATTCTTATAATGATTAACTTCCTCAGGTAATGCCAAATCCTTTAAATCCTCGTCTATTTCTTTACTTGATTTAAGGCTTTTATTTTTCATAGGTATTTCAAATTCATCAATAAGGATTGCATTAATAATTTCACCGTGTTCAAGAGAAATAATTGTTTTAAGAGTTAAAACAACCTTTTTCATTTCTGGACGTTCATCAGTTTCGTAGTTCCAACATTCTAATTTAATGAATCGAGATTAGCATTCGTTTTTTAAAATAAATTTATTATTTTATAATTTACCTCGATATAGATTACTATACTCAGGCAGAGTTCCATCAATTATATTTTCTCTTTTGCCATTTAATATAGACAGAGACAAATATTCATCGTAATTGACATCTTTAAACGGTCGATATCCGCTTGAAATTTGCCACATCAAGTATCCTACACTATAAACATCGGATTTTTTATTTAATTTGTAATCCTTATTTTTATCTAAACCTTTTGGATCCATATAAGGTAATATACCAAGAACTTTCGATGGAATTCTTGATTCGTCAGCAATTTTTTTTGATAATCCAAAATCTGATAATTTAATAACGTTCTGATGCACAAGTATATTATATGCATGCTATAATTTGTTAACAAAAAATATTTAATTATTTAATGTCGATAAAATAAATCAATAATGATTTGATTTTCAAATAAATGGTTGATAGTCACCAGATCGCAATGAACAATATCACAATCGTGTATGAATTCTACGGCACTTGCTAATTGTAATGCTAGTTTATATTTGTCGTTCCAATCAAGTTCATTAAAATGATTTTTTAAGTAAGCATTTAATGTTCCGCCATCAGC
>CAJVPP010002858.1:0-13315 GCA_910592005.1 Funneliformis mosseae
AATTAAATATTAAAAAATAAATTTAGATTTAAATAATTTTAAATGATTAAAATGAATAAATAATTTTATTTAAAATACTAAAAATAATTTATTTTAAATTTAATAAATTTATTATCAAATTATTATCATAAATTTTCAGTTATAATATATTAATATAAAACAATGTTATTTAACTATATAAAAATAATTTATTGATAAATAATATTGATAGTTAGAAATAATTTTAAAAAATATAATAAACTTTATAAATTAATAAAATTGATTTAATAACAAATTATAGTAATAAATAAATAGTTTAGATGCTTATATTTTTTTGTGATTAACAATTAATTTAAAAATTGCAATTTACATAAATATACTAATATATATTATTTTTTAGATTATTTAACAAGTAAACTAAAAACTTAAAATACATCTTTACTATAATTTTACTATAACTTTAATGACCTTGAACTTTATTTATAAATATATCATAGTGATATATAACTGAAAATTATAAATAAATTATAAATAATAAGATTTTATCAACTATTTTATATCTGTTGTAAAAAAAATACTTCGTTGAAAAATTTTCCTAACCATTTATACAACCTGAAATTTAATATTTGATTAAAGTGGATTTTTAGCTATATTAAATTAAGTTGAAATCGATTTGAGTTCTACATATTTCTCGTTGGAGTTTGAAAAAATGATCAAATTAAAATTATTATTAATGACCAGGGTTATCGTATAATACCTTTGTATGTTATTTTCATTGAGATAGAAAGTCTTATCAATAATGCTATAAAAATCAAGATTAATATGAACCCTTATAATACTATAGTTAATGTTAAACGTCTCATTTGACGTAACTTTAGTGATGAAGTTATTTAATCTAGTATATTAAGATAAAATTATATCTCAATCAGATTCAAATGCGAAAAGAAAGATTTCACACCTAAAAAAAATTCAGATTTTTGCTATTATTTGAAAAAATTTTTTTAATAATTCTAACAATAATAATTCAAAAATTAGATCTATTTATTCTATGATCTTATTAAAGTTAAAGGAAATTGTAGAAGCTTATCTTAGTACAAAAGTTAATAATGCCATAATTATTTCATTAGCTTATTTTAATAAATCTCAATGTCAAGCAATAAAAGATTCTGATAAAATTGTTAGTCACAGGTAAATGCTATTTAATCAGACATAATTTTGTTTGATAACTATTAAACTAATCAGGTTGTCGATTGTATAATATAAAATAATTAGTATGTACAAAAATGGGTAATCAATAAGGCACATTTCCGATAGATATATATAGGTAAAATAAAGTTTAATCAGTATTAACCTGATTGATAACTATTAAACTAACTAGTTAAGCTGATAAATATTATATAAAAAACTTGTTCACAATAAAAATAGGTGATCGATAGGATACCTATACAAGTAAATCGAAGTTCAATCATACATAAATCAATTGACAATTAGCTTAGTTTACATAATCGATAAGGTATTCTGAATAAATATTATTAAATAATCAATTCATAAAAATTAAAATAAATGAAACCTGATTTATAGTATATTTATTTAAATTAGCAATAAATGATTGTAATAAAATTAAAACAATGATTATGACAGATAATAATTATAAATGAAACTGCCTATTAATTGGTATTACTTCCATATAAGATTTACTATTTGTTTTCTTTTTTCTAATGACAAAATTAGTGGGAACAAGCTAACTGTAGATATTATGTATTAGAATTATACTGTCCTGAAATAAATCATAAAATTCAGCAATTTTCCAAAGTTCAATATTAACATTTCGATTATCCTCTTCAATTTGACAATGAAATCTGGTTTTGTGATCATCAACTGGTAGATACCACTTAACATAGGCAAGCCTATGCGTCTTGATGATACCATTCAGAAGCTGCAATGTATATTCAAAAAAAAATTGAACTTGTCCTAAAAATAATTCTATTGAATTGTCACTTTGGGTAAACAATGCTAAAATATGCAAATTTTTCTTATATCAAAATAATAATGCAGAACTGAAAATTTCAGCAGCTATTCAAATTCATCTACATTGGTTAATTGTTAGTTGAACAATTGAATAGCAATTTGATAAATCATTTTGTAACCCTCTTTCAATTAAATTAATCATCAAAATAATTCAATATTCATATTATTATATGCTTTATTATAATAAGTAATCAACCATTTAAATATATTATTAAATAAATCAACCTGTTTATTTATTAGAGATAATATTTCTCCTGGAAATAATTCACTTTCAGTGACTGTATCTCCTGATTTATGACAAAACGACCTCCTGAATTAGAGCAATTCTTCAGCATTGAAACCATCATATGCAGCCAACAATCCTAAAGTTTTCTGAGGTCTGATTAATTCAAGCCCATTAATAAATTTCGAATTATTTTGTTAAATGGAAACTAGGTTGTCAATTTTATAATTTTGCATTATAATTCTTGTTCGATACAACATTGAGAATTAGAAAAGGATCTTAAAGAGCCAAATCAATAAATCAACATAAGTATAAATTAGCTAAAAGGTCTATAATTTATAATTTAAATGCTTACCTAATATACTATTCATTCTTTCAAATGAATAGCACTAAAAAGAGTATAACAGGCTAAAATCTTGACAACATTCAGCAAGATGAAAGAAGAGATGAATATTTAACGTGATTAATTGTCGATTATAATATTCCTCTATAAGCTAACCAACTTTAAGTAAACGTGCATAGGCTTCATTTAGCATACTATTAACAATGACTCTATAAATTAATAAAGTACAAGCCTTAATAAAATTTGCTAAAATTTGTCGATCTGAAATAGATAACAAATCCCACATTAATAGTATTGCGTATACCAAAATGAAGGTTTTTCATTAGTCTGCAATAAATCCAGAAAAGCTTTCACTTGTAGCATTTTTATTAGGAATCTGTTTTAAATCAGCTGAAATTTTAATTGTTTTAAAACGTTTTTCTATTAATTCAAGATCATCTTTGGATATTTTTTCACCATCTATTCACAACCTTTTTACAATTCAATTGGTGATTCCTAAGAACAGGTTATGCATAGGATCTATAACACAATACTGAATTGGATTAAAATAAGGTAATCTAAGTAGCTCTATCCATCTGACAAATATATTAAAGACATGTTTCTTCCTTTCTTCTTGTGTTTGACATCTACACCAAGCAAGAGCATTTCATCAGCATGCTTCTAAATCCCTCTATATAAATTAATCATTCATGTTGTCAAAGCTACTAAAATTAGGTCTTTCTTCTTCATTATGACTACTGGCTACCTTATGACATTGATGATAAGCAGCCAACGCTGATACATATCTGTAAAATTTTCTTGCTACTGGAATATCATTACTACAGCAAATAACTACTATTTAAATTGTTCTGCTACTCAGATAACTTGCTGTTCTTTATAATTTAATACCTGTCCAGAATTCAAGTAATTTATCGACAATTGGTAATAGATAATGATTTATTTTATAAGTCTGAACTCGTTAGGTCTTGGCAACAAACCCAATATTAACATATTTCTTATCAAAATGTATTTCACGAAGGAGGTTGCAGATAATGCTATATATTGCTCTAGTACTATATATCGAAGAATTGAATGACTAAAACCAATTAATATTAATAATTATTCCAAGATGTGAATCTGCAAACTCAGATGCAAAAAACAAACTGCTTTCTGGTTTAACTGACAATGGAAATATTTTCCATATCTCTCCATCGTAAATATCAGCCAGTATATTTTTATTAATATGCTAATATATCTACTTTATCATATTATGTTCAAAGTCAGGATGCTGATACATCGCAAAAATCTGAGATTTCAAATCTGGCATAGAAAATACCATACAGGAGCATTTTATGTAACCATTAGTTACTGGAATATTTTTTAGTAGTGCCATTCCACATTCTGCCTGATATTTTTTCATTGAATAATTAGGAAATTTGATGAATTTACATTTATTATCTTCTGAAATTTTTGCACAATTATGTAATTTATTACATTTTGGACATACAGCATATATTTTTGTAATCTTTCAATTTGTAACAATTTCTTTGCATTATGAAATGAGGATGGGAATTTATGAAATCACCTTAGATTGACATCTTTTAACACTTGACCGAAAAATGCAATCAAGGAATTTATAGTGATATCAAATAAACGAAATCTCAATTAAAATTTATATATCCATAATAATATCCAAGTTTCAGAAAACTCAGTACTTGGATTAAGATATGTAAAATCATTACTGTCATCAAAATTATTCCAATTGGGAGCTATAAATTGTTCGTCCTGAGAAAAATCTCCTTCATTATCATCAGAATTTTCAGAATCTTCACTTTTATCATTTAATACAGATTCTTCATCAGATAATATAAAATCTAAATAAGGTTCATCATCAGCTTCCAATTCTAATTCTTTGAATTTTTTATTTTTTCTTCATTTAGTTTGAACAGAAATCAGTCCTTATTCTGAACTTATGTTTTCTGAAGAACTAGATGAATCAGCTGAATCTGGCAAATTAGTTGAATTTGAAGCCTCTGAAGAGTTCAATTTTGATGTCTTTTTATCATCATTATCCTGCTAGACTCTTTTCGATATTACTTTCATTAATTTTGATGATGTTCTGTATTGGGTTTCCATCTGTTATTCTATTTTCATATGTTTTTTCATGTTTTACGATCAGTTAATTTTTTATTACATTTACTACAAGGATAACTAACTTTATTTCTTAAATGCATCGTTTAATTAAAAAGAGATAAAAAGACAAATAATATAAATTTTAACAGAATTTAATGATATATAAATATTTGATTGTAAATTAATTATTAATAAAATAATTTATATCATTGCATGATTAGTCTGATTTATTATTTTTTAAAAAATTAAAAATAAAGTTACATGTTTAGCCTAATTGATAAAAGATTATTAAAAATAATTAATTAATCAATAGTCTAAGATTATGATCAATAGCCTGAAAGTATGATTTTTGTTGTATGATTTTGATACTATGGTTAATTAATTAAAATTTCATATGATTTTTAAGAATACATTACATTAAAAGCTTAAAAGTCTATTTTTGTAGTAATTCAGAAAGTCTAATTTATGACGATTGATATAAAAAAGTCTGTTTTTAGAAATATAAAAAAACAATTTTTCAAACTTCTTCTTCTGATTTTTTATATTTTATTAATTATTTAACATTAGTTATTTTATTCTACCTTCTGAAATTTATTCACTATATTAACGAGAAAATTCAAGAGTCATAAAAGAGGCAGATCTAGAATAAGAAGTATAAAGTCGCTAGAACTAATAATTTATAAGCTTCCAGATTTCAGAAAATTGAAAAGTCATGAGCCCTTAGAATTCAGAAAATTGAAGAGTTGTGAATCGAAAAATCAAAGAAGCTGCAGTAGCAGTTCATCTTCTGAACCTAGAAAGCTAAGAAAATCTAAAAGCTGCAGTAGCAGTTTGTCTTCTAAACTTAGAAAGCTGAAAAATTCTAAGAGCTACAGTGGCAGTTCATCTCCTGAACCTAGAAAGCTAAGAAATTCTAAGAGTTATTCTAGCAGTTCATTTCCTGAACCTAGAAAGCTAAGAAATTCTAAGAGCTGCAGTAGCAGTTCATCTCCTGAACCTAGAAAAGATGTCAATTTTTTTTTAAAATTAGATCTGAAATTAGAAGCAGCAATTAAAGAGAAACATTTTAGAAATAAAAATATTGAAATTGATAAGCTTTTATTTTGATAATATAATGTTGTATAATTATGCAGTCCTTATTATATCTTTTCATTACTATTTTATAAGCTTCATTTATCGAATAAGATCAAGCGAATTATTTATTAGAATATATAAAATGAGCTGAAAGAGAAAAACAAAAGGAGATAATCCCGAAGGATTTAATTTTAAATTTCAGTGATGTAAATACAAGTAAATTATCTGTATCAAATAAATCAATTGGTAAAAAGCCAGCTGCTCACAAAATATCTGAAAAATATGATATTGTGAATTCTTCTAAATTCTAGGATAATTCGGATAAACCAATTATTTTAGATAGCGATAATGAGACAAAAAAAAGAAGCTAAGAAATGAACAAAAATGACAATGATCAGCCTCTTATTTAAGTGCTAAAGAAAATGATAATTCGAATAATATTCTCAGGAAAATAATATACCTCCACTTATCAGATTTAATGAAAAATCTGTGTAATTCTTTGCGTGTAAGTAAATTATTTTTTTCAGATCATTTTTATTTACGAATTTTATTAATTAAAATTAATAAATATTTAGCAGAATATTTCTAGAACATCCATCGAATGTTAGAAATAACCAACTTGATATTAATGAAACATTTGAATTACAAAAGAGATTGGTGACGACATTAATAATACCTGTTTTATTAAAGGTATTAGATCCAAAAATGTACCCAATTGGCAAAGGTGTCCTTTACGAAATAATTCATCAATACTATCGTCACTAAAGAGAGAAAATGTTAAGTAAAAAAAAGGATAAAGCTATATAAACAAAAGAAACCTAACATCAATATGGGAATTCTCACAGAAAGGAGATAATAAACTAATCAGTTTATTAATTATGTATTCAACTAATCATTCAATATATGATGTATATAACAAATTTATTAATAGAAAAGAATACGAAGAGTTAACGTAATTAACTACTTATAAAAATGGAAGATCTGATTGTTTCGAAATTCTGATAAATAGAACTTAATCCAATTTTAATGAAAAATGTCTATCATAGTTCAGAGGTTTCAGAAGATGATGAAGAATTAAATATGGGAGATTATTGTATTATAATATGAGATTTGAGTTGGAGGAGTAGCACTGTAAGTATAAAATAAATGTTTTTACAATTCACAACAATACTAATTCATTTGATATTTTCAAGTTACATACATTTTTAAGAGGCTACCTAGATGCAATCTTCTATCAGCAAAGACCTGATAGAAGAAAATGCACGTGAATTTATGATAATAATAATTTTACTGCTAATAAAATAAAGGCCCTATTAATGTACTTTGATGGACTAAATTAGGATATATGAGGTTAATGAAGGCTATTATCAAGAAAGCAATATCAAAATATGATAATAGGAATGAATTAGATATATTAAATTCACGTATCAATTCCTATGAAACTCCTAAATCACCTTAGCCCTAAAAATCAGATGATGGAAAAGATCCAAATAAGAGTGACGAATGAGTATGTATGGAGATGTGAGTATTAGCAAGAACATCAACTGTACACTGATTTCTAATGCATTCATATTTTTTTTTAATAGAAACTGACTATAGATTTTTTTTCTTTTGTAATAGCTCATATTTTATCATAATAGAGATATTATAATAGGGATATTATTAGCAAATATATTGTATTTTATGTGTATATAATTAATAATACAATTAATAAATTGGTTAACCTCTACATTCAAAATTGGCTAATACTTCATCATCAGGTAGTACCTAGTTGTTAAATATGGATAATTTAGCATTAACATAAATTATTATGATTATATTAATTGGGCATGCTGAAATCAAACAATAAAACTAACGATTATTTAGCTACACATTAAATTTTTAACAATTGGTTATCAATTGGTATGCCGAAATCAAATAATAAAACTAATGATTATTTAGCTACACATTAAATTTTTAACAATTGGTTATCTACATGTTAATAAATTAATATCAATCGACATGCTAAAATCAAACAATTAAAAAAATATCAGATAACAATAGGTTGACTATTATCATTCTAATTGATAACTATAGCATGTACAATTTAAGCCATTTTTATGCTTACAATCAGGTACCCTACTAGTGTTAAATAAAAAAAATTAGAGTCTATTCATGCTGTAATAGGGTAGCCTAAATGGATCCCGATTTAACATTATCTGACTTATACTAATAATATTGATTTACCATTGATTTTTCGTTACCATCATCTTACTGATCATTAATTTGAAGAGATTTATGCAGTACCATCAATAGCAAGACATAATGAAATTACAGCTAAATATGAATTATGAATATGTTTACCAATACTTGATAACTTAAAACGAAAAAGACACTTTCAATCACCACATAATATCTATAATGCTACAACTAAAAAAGTGTTAAGATTTCTTAAAATTACTATTGATACACTATCTTTAGAAGGAAATTAGCATTTATCTTAACTTAGAAAGCATTTGAATATTCTAAGTTCTGGTAAAAATTACTAAATCCAATCTCTTATATCAAAAGCTTTATGATGTCTAATAGCTTATATTTGGCTATAGTTAATCTATTTATTCTTTATAGGATCTTAAGGTCTCAAAATTTTAAAAAGTCTGAAATTGATAAATTTTGAAGCTAAACAGGTATTTTTTGTAGTAATTTGACAATAAAACTTTAGCTAAAGTGTTGAATATTAGTGACAAAAACAATGTTAATAGCATTTATGTATTCTTTCACTAAAGAAGATTATACTAAATTACAAGAATGCTTAGACAACAAACAGATACTTTTATCATAGATATTTATATATTGGTCATTTTTATTACTATTTTAAGCTTATAATCATTTGTTCTTTATAAAATACAGGCATTCAAAATTTTTGAGAATCTATCAAATTTATATATTAACCTACATTTAAATCTACATGTTAAAATCTACACAACTTTGTTGAATACTGGCATAAGTACAAAAGTGATAATATACAAAATATTTAAGAATATAGTATTACAAACTAATCATAAAAATGTGAACTTGGATTTGTTAAAATGCTACACAATATTATTTGCAGTATGCCATTTATTTGATAGGATATCAATAGTTGTTATCTTTTTTCTATAAACAGTATCTTAAATAATCTTCTGTATTACTTAAAATAACTGATAAATGATTAATTTCTTGTTAAAAAGTCTTTACATTATGATAATGATATAAGTGAAGGTTTGATTTAAGATTTATTTTAATTAATTAATTTAACATTAGATTTTTATTTAATGAGTATTTATTAATAGTACATTTATCAGACGAATGTATCTTAAAGATAACCTTGAAGAAGCATATATCAAAAAGAAAAGACAAAGAAATTTTGTCAGATGATGTTGATTTTTATAAAGAATTTATCAAAATATAGGTTATAATTCAGCAATTTTTGGGAATTTATATTAATTCTATAAATATGCAAGTTTTTTAATGAAAGAAAATAATATTTATATTTTATATTACCTATATTGGTAAAGTTATTACTATAGATATTGTTATAGGAAGATATTGATCCAAAAGATCATGTGATATACATGACTAAAAAGCATATTGATTGCGCTATGTTAGATAACGAAGACAATGAAAACAAGAGAAATGAATTAAATAAAGATTATGTGAAAAAACCCAGAAGTTACCAGAAAATTCTATTATATTATTAATCATTTATTATTTATAATCAATTAGTATTTTATTTATTTATATTAGCAAATTTAGTATAAATAGGATAGCTTTAAGACTTAGTTAAAGTGAACAATATTAGGTAGTAATAGACAGTAGTAGATAACAAAAATAGACAATGATGTATCTTTCCTATAAGCATGATCTGAATAAGTATTATGTATTTTATTTATTATTATAATGGTAATAAATGCATTGATAATCACAATCTCAAAAATGGAATGTATATACAAAATATTTATTTCTTCAATGTTGTATAAATATGTATAGTATATTTTATTTTATTTATAATACATTGATTTTATACTTACAATTAATTATTGCAAGCAAATAAATTGACAATAGTTTAGAATTATACTATTTAATACTTAGTTTATACATGAATAATACATTATTATAATTTATTACATATATTATAAATGCTGTTATATTAAGATTTATTTCATATGTGTCTACAGTTTGATTATAGTATTATTAAGATTTATTCTAAGTGTGATCAAGAAGTGTCTATAATTTATAACAATCTATTAAAGTATAATTGCATAATCCATTATGATGATAAATAATTTATTAAATTATTATTATATAATTAGTCATAATAATATTACAATCTATTACATAAACTATTATTGATAATATATAAATTTATTGAATATTATCTTAATATCTGGTAATTAAAACTGTGACAAAGCTGCAATTAATCTAAAATAAACACATAACTAACACATGATTATCTCTTTTTACAAATTGGTCACAGCTTGTTCACAAGTTAGTCACAGTTTAACATGTTTCTGTAAAGAAAATGCTAATGTTATTCTATTTTTAAATGAAAAAATTGATATATTATGATTTGCCTTTTATTTTATCAATGCTATTAATAACTTCTTATTTATACATATACAATTTTCTTTCTTATCTTTTCAACTTTCTTTTTGTGAACATTAAAAAGTAAAAAATTCTAATTTTCAGATTCTTTATAATAAATAATCTACCTATGCATAATATGAGTCAACATTGATTTTTATTTTTTTAGGTTCAAGAAATTGCCATTCATGAATATCAATATTATACCATTAGTTCTAATTTGAAACAATAGTCATCAATTCTGAATTATAGTAATGATCATCATTGTCAGAGAATATCTTGATCCACTTCAGTTTTAGATCTAAAGTTTCAAAAATAGTATCAAAAAATGATGTGATAAACTAAGCATTCTACTTTGTATCAATAGACTAATAATCAAATGCTTATACATTTAATTGTGAGATGTCATATTTTATAAAAACTAAAATTGTATAGAGTGTTTACTCTTGTTTTCTAAAAAATTGCTTTTAAGTTTCACATGAACTTTTGAATAAGATTTTCATTTTATAATCACATACTGAAGCTGTAATTCGTAACTGCATTAAAAATAAGTCATGTAATCTAAATGATCGATATAATTGATGAAGTTGACAAAGTTACTAAAGTTATCAACGTTAATCAAGTGAATATATTAGATAAATAAATTATATTTATTATATTTATTAATTATATCTTATTTATTATATATATTATATTTATCATAGTTATATTATTTATTCTCTTTAGTATATTTATTATAGTTGATTTTATATTATTTTATTTTATATAAATATCTTGTATTCCTCTTGAGTTGAAAAGTAACTCAAGTTAAGGTTTTAGAATAAACCAAGAGTTCAATAAAGAAATCATTAAATTCATTTACTATTACCTTTTGTTATGTCTTTATATAGGCGTGATTGTGATATTGTTTTGTATTTAATTTGACGAATTGAATTAAAAATTTATTGTTTAAGTTTACATATACCAAGCCAATATACTAAAATTACACCATTATAATAAAGTTCTAAAAGTCTTATATTAAATTAATTATTCAAATAGATTTTTCTTGCTTAGCGAGCCAAAAAATAACAAAGTTTTTTTCGTGATTCTTCAATTGTAGCCTAAAAATTCTCTGAAAGAATGATAATTAAATGATTAATAAACACAAATAACTAATCGTACATGATGCAATAAGTCTAATATTTTTAAGTATACGCTTCAAATACATATAGCATACAGTGATTAATTATATTTACATATGATATTATTCTATTTTCATTTATAGTAAGTTTATTTCAAAGCCTTTTTTTAAATGATGGTATAATTTTTCAAGCTTATTTACTAATACATTCTTAATAAAACCATTTAGAAATATCAATTAATGCAATATTATAAAAAATTTTTTACTAATTTTTACATATATTATTTGTTTTTATAAAATTTGAAAGAAAATTATTTGTATTCATAAAATTAGATTATAAATTTTATTAACTAATAAAATAATAAATTTACTCATGATTTCTGTTTAACATTTGATTGTATCAAATTAATTAAAGTATCAAAAACTTCATAGCTATATTCATTGTAAATATTACATAATCCATCTAGATCTTGTCAATATACATAACGACCACTTGCCAAATATGTTATAAAGATATCTTTTTTATTTTATCAGAATAAGTTGCATTAAATATTTGCCAAAGAGATTCTTTATTATCTTTCAAATATAATAATAATAAGTTAATTTTGGATTAACATAGTAAAGAACTCATAATAATATTATTTTTGTCAGAAAAAAAGTCTCAAATTCTTTGTTTTTTATTTCTGAAATATAATTTTATGTTACAATTAGTTTATTTGTTACTAAATATCTTAGACCATTTACATGACTATAATTTTTATTAGCATTAATTAAATTATTTGAAACTTAAATAAAATATATAAGTTTTTTATAATTTCATTTTTTTTAAATAGATTGATACCATTTTTTTAATAACAAATAACAAATACTTTATACACACTTGTAATTTATCTTGAATTTTTCTATGCTTATATTTTTCTATAATTATAGATAAAATTTATTATTTTCTATTTACTTTATGTTTATTAGCTTAAATCATATCATTAAATTTTTCTAAACTGATCAATAGTTGTCTGCAATTTCATGTTTTTATTCTGTAATTTCTTATTTTCAATTTGAATTTCTGTCTCTTGTAGATTATAGAAAATCTTTAGTAAATTTATGATATATAAATATAATAGTATTTTATGATTATTAACAATATTCACAGAATATGTTTAGAATTAAGATAAAATAAAATTATTTTTTTAGATAATTTTTTTAAAATATAATCATAAAATAAAAGCAAAAGCTAACTTTGAATATTTTCTTTTTATATAGTATTATATTTATACAGCTAACACTTCTCATCATTTTTTGTCAAGTAAATAATTTATTATTAGTAACTTAATGTTCAACTGAATATATATGTTTAAAGTGAGCATTAATTTCTATAATGCTTGAATTTTGATCTTGTTATAAAATAAAAAATTAATGCTAATTAAACTCAAAAACTGCAATTTTTTATTTTAGAATTCGTTCAAATGCTTGAATCATTATTTAAATATTATTCTAATTAGTTACATTATAAATTAATAGATCTATATACTATAATTTTCTAATATATCAATTATAGTAAAATGGTTAATTTCAAATAAAGTTTTTCATCATAATTTTTTAATATTTTTATTCTTTTCTAAACTTTATTTGGTGAAATATCACAATTAGAGTTCTAGATGAGTCGAGTTAACTTACAAGTCAGATAAGCTGAATCGAATTCAAATCAAGTCGAGTTTATGTTTTTTTGACTTAATGATTTGCGAGTCAAGCCAAATTCGAGTTGAGTTAAATATTTAACTTGACTCAATTTAAACTCGACTTGATTCGAGTTAACTCAAATTGACTTAAACAATAA
>CAJVPP010002859.1:0-13313 GCA_910592005.1 Funneliformis mosseae
AAATAAATATAATAAATAAAATAATAAAATATAATAAATATATGAGATAAATAAAATAAAATAAATAAAAGAAATATATCATATAAAAGAATATGTACTATAGATAACATAGATGACATAGAAGACATATATGATTTCTTAGGGATCAATGTCATCCTTTAGATCATTATCATCCATGTCTTCTTCTATGTAACATCACTTCCCTTTAAGATTTTGCGTCCCTGCATAAATCTCAGTAGCCTTATCAACTAAATCATTATATTCTACTGTTAATAGTCCAACTATCAATTTAAGGGTGGTCCTTTTACTTCATGCAATCTGTGCTAGTCTAAGAAATTCAAAGAGATAATATATTTGTACTGATGTATGATAGTAATATTTAGATAACTTTTTGATGTACATTTAATAAACTGTAAGGTCTTCTATTTCCTCTATAAGCTTTCCAAGATAAAAGGCAATTGTCAGCATCAAAATACGATTGTTCATTTGTTTAGCCTTTGTAACATTCAATTTGCAAGAGAGAACTTCATTTCCACAGACATAGTTTCGCTGTAAGGTGAGAGATATATCTCAATTTCTTAGGGTATGGTAAGTTGCAGATCAGCATAAATTAATTAAAAATTCTGGAAAAATATTTCAGTATAAGTAAGAGATGCTTCCAACTCTTCTATCTTATTAATCTATCAATTTTAAGTTAGGCTCACTTCTATTTAAATAATTTTCAACTATAATGTTCTAGCATTTTTCATAAATTTCTTCAATTTTCAATCAGTATAATAGGCTAAAATAAATCATGTTGGTGGTACTATTTTAATCTATCACCATATATAGGTGTTTTAAGATTTTCTTGTCTAACGTTCTCAATTTGTATACTCCATTCCTAAGATCAGCATGAATGTAATACAATTCCTTCCATTTTTTCTCAAGCTTCTTTTTATCTTAAAAATTACTTTTATATATAAAACTAACTTTTTGATTTTAAAATTAACACTTCCTTTCAATTTACGATCATTTTACTCCTTTTTTTTCTTTAAGAGTTTTGGATATTATTTTGTGCTTGTTATATTTCATTATTCATTCTTCCAGTTATTTGTCGTACATGATTAATTAAATCTTCTTGTTCATCCAATATTACATTTTGCATATCTGACATTTGTATTTGAAATTCGATTAGCAATGTAGCATTTCTCCTATAAGTTAAGTAAAAAGATTCATGTCATGTAGTACTATGCCTTTTTGTTCGATATGCAAATAAGGTGGATGGTAGAAAATCATCCCAATCATTTTTATTTTCATTTGCAAATTTTGCTAGTATTTCACACAAGGTTCTATTAAATCGCTTAACAAGGCCATTTGTTTAAGAATAATATGCAGTTGTTAGCTTATGTTTTACTCCCAATTCTTCACATAGAGAATCCAGCATTTGATTTATAAAATGTGTTTCCCTATCAGTTAATAATTCCTTAAGGCATCTATGTCTACAAATTATATTCTCATAAAAGAAAAAAACTACTAAGGATACTTTTGCGTTTGTAAGAGCTCTGGCTTCAGGTCACTTAATCAAGTAATCAGTTGCTACTACAATATATTTATTTCCCTTGTTTGCTATAGGTAAAGGTTTAACAATATCTATCTCTACTCGATCAAAGGGTTGTTCTACTTTTATAGGATGTAGTAGCTCAGTCCTCTTATTTTTACAGTTCTGGCAGAAAAAAATGACAATTACAAATTAGCAAATATCTCGCCCGACTTTTATTAAAAAAATCTAATATTTTAAAATTAAACCCCCCAAATATACATAATGAAAATATAAAAATCCTAAAAATTTATCGTGCGATCTTGGTTTTCTACTACCATTCCTACACACCCTGGTATAGACCTTATAAGATTAATACATAAGTTTACATCAATTGCCTCCCATTCTTTCTTTATTAACCTCATAAAAATTTCCTGCATAACTGATTTTTTTTCAATGACTATAATATTAACCTTCTTCTCGACATTTCTTTTTATTATTGCCTATAGATTCTCAATCGGATTAAGATCCAGAGAAGAAGATAGCCAATCGAGAACTCGAGGACAACGATCTCGAAGTAAAGCGATCGTAAGCTTAGCTCAATGCTTAGGATCATTATCCTATTAGAATGTCCACCTGTTTCGAAAGATCTGAGATGCTTGCTTAAACAAATTTTCAGTTATAATATTCCGGTAAAGCTCCCCATTCATATTCTCTGTGAACATGTAAAATCTGACAATTCCCTTGCATAAAACGCACTCCACACATGGACTTTAAAGGGGTGTTTTATCATAACTCGTCTCGGCATTGTTTCTCCAACTTTGTAACGAACTAGCATCGTATTGTAAAACATCTGAAATGTCAACTTGTCAGAAAATACGACATTATTCTAACGTTCTTCTTGATGAGCTTTTGCCCAAATAACACAACGATTCATAACATCTTGAGTAAGAAAAGAAACTGAATGAGAAATACAAACTTTATATCCAAGGTCTTGAAGGTTTTCTCTAACCATTCGAGATGTAATATTAAGGTCAGAGTATTTTTTTTTAGGTTTTCAGTTATTTCATTACTTGACGCACATTTGCGTGATTTCGCAATTCAACCAAGATAGTGATACTGAAAAGGAGAAAGATATTTTAGACGTTTTAGATAACTTTTTTGCTTAAGTTCATTCATTTCTTTGAGTTGTTTGGCCCATCTGTATAATGTTTTTAATGGATATCCAGTGGCTTTTTGAAGGTCTGCGATTTTACAAACGCTACCTTTCTATAAAGCTTTAATACATTGACAGCGCTCTTTTAGTAAAACTATTATATGATGCTTGTGATCGCTAAGCTGCAGATATTTATTAAAATATGATATAAACAACTTGTTTACATCATAATTTATGTTTTTGTTTAGACATTTCGCGTGATCTACTCCAAAATCTAAAAAAATAAATTGTCATTTTTTTCCGCCAGAACTGTACCTCTCCTTTGATATTCATCACAAGTTTGAATATATCGTTATACATCATCATATATTTGTGGCCAATAGTATCTTACTTTGACTCTCCTGTAGGTTTCCTCTAATGCAAAATATCCTGCTAAAGGATCAGAATGCAAATTGTACAATATAATATTAACTTCATTAATTTTATAACCTTCAAAGATCATTGAGGTTCTTGTTTATTCTTTTTGTAAAGCTATTCTTCTATTACAATAAATATTTTAACTTCCTTTTGATTGCTGCTTATTGCTGTTAGTTTAAATGTGTAGGCATTTTAGGTTCTGATAGATAGTGTACCAGTGAAAAGTATGTATCTGAATTCATAATTAGGTTAATATCAAAATCTGTTATCCGCAAGAGTGTTTGCAAGAATAAATCTGTTTGCTTTTGTAAATTTATTAAAAAACTCTTTAGTGTTGTATCTGGCTTAGAGTATCTATGTTTAAATAAAGTTTTTTAAGATGATTAATTATTTCCATATCATAAGAATTAAAAGTCATTAGCCAACATCCAAGTCGTCTAACAGGATTTTTCATATTCTTTAAATAAACTAAAGCAGCATGATTGGTTATTACTGTAAATTTATGTTTATGTAAATAATGATGATAATATTGTACTACCCATATAACTTCCAAGCATTTTACTTCAGTTGCAGAATATTTTCTTTCAGGGATCTCAAAATTCTACTTACGTATATGATTACTTATTTTCTTTTTTGATCGTCCTTTTGAGAGAGAATTACTTCTAGAGCAAAGGAGGAAGCATCAGTATATAAGATGAAAGGTCTCTCAAAATCTGAATATGCAAGAATGGGTGGAGATGTCAAACATCCTTTTAATCATTCAAAAGCATTTTGTTGTTCTTGTGTTCAAATGAAAGGTGTATTCTTTTTAAATAATCTATTTAGAGGTTCGATGATATTGGCTAAGTCTTTTATAAATCTCCTGTAATATGATGTTAAGGTAATGAATCTTTTGAGTTGTGTCAAATCTTTTGGTACTAAAAAGTTTCTTATAACAGCTATTTTATTTGAGTCTATTTGAATACCCTCTCTGCTAGTCATATGTTCAAGAAATAGTAATTCCTATTTAAAGAAGAAACATTTTTCTGAACTTAATTTTAGTCCAGCTTGTCACAAATGTAGAAATACTTGTTCCAGTTGTAGGAGATATTTGTCAAATGTTTGTGCTGATGTTAATATCATCAATATATACAATTACATTTTGCTATAAAATATCATGTAAAATGATATCTATTAATCGTTGAAATGTTGCAGGAGCATTGTAAAGTCCAAAAGGCATGATATTGTTACACCTAAAAATGATGTGCAAAAAAATGATTTTTTTTTTTTATAAGTGTAGCAGTCTCGCATGATCTTTATTAATATTTATGAAATTACAAGAAAAACAAAATAAAACAGAAAATACAAAAATATTTATAAACTAATCTAGAGACTAAACTACTTTATCAATACCAACCTTGCATTTTACTGAACTAAACTATATATTAGATAAGAAAAGAAACTAATCTAAATTAACGTACAGATATCAAATGTCTGGAAGGGAAGGCATGGTTACTGCCATACCAAAAATTTGACCAGTGAGAACTAAAAGCAAGAGCTGCAGAAAAGGAGGAGGGTTATTATGCAGAGTTTGTGTATGTTGTAGAAGTCTAGAAGAGACTCAAGTAACAGAGAAATTGTCATTGATATTGTTTGAAGTTTTCTAAATTTGTAGTGATGCACATCGTGTTAACCATATGTTATGAGCTGAAGAGAAAATATTATCAAATAAGGATGATAGTAGACCTTGGGTGAGTTGTTTGTTGTGGGTGATAGAAGTGATAGAGGAGGAAAATAACGAAGGGATGATTTCTTTTATAAGATCCATAAAACATAAGTTATTATTAAAGGAGTTGCAATACTATATTGAAAATTGATCAATAGCATCAATTAAAGTATCATTGTTAGGTATATTAAGTTCTTTTAGGTGAGACAAGAAAAACTGTTTGTGCTTTTGTATTAAGTCAGTAAGAGAAGTTGTATTTTGAAAATAAGACCAAATGTGATTGAAGTCTTCAGTTATAGTATTACACCGGAAGTAGGTATTAGTAGTATAAAGTTGGGAATATTGTGCATTCATTATTGTAAAAGTGAGAAATAGTTGTAATAACAATTTGATCTTGAATTGCTTCTGTTTGCATGCATCAAATGATATTACCTTAGCATTTTCTGAATTATTAAGAACGTAAAAGAAAGATTGCTAATTGATGTAAAAATTGTGATACTTTATAAATTGAGAAAGGATAAAAGTATTTCAGCCCAAGATGCTTGTTGCATATGTTTAATAAATAACCGTGGTGGTGTGATGATTGGTATATTATTATAGCTCATGAAGTATTTAAGACCTAGGTGGTTACTGTTAATACTCAAAGGGCATCAAAGAGTTGTTTTGCTAGAGCGTCTACTTTGTTGTTAAGTATATCTGATCTATGAGCTTTGACTTTTGTCAGTAACAACACAATATTGTTAGATGTAATAAGTTACATCAAGATAATCCAAATATGAAAATAAGGAATTTTGAAAGCAGGATTTAGAGAGGGAGATTCCTCACATATAGTAGTAATTTTTTGATATGATGCGATTGCAGCTTGTGAATCTGTGCAGATTTCAATGAAGGAGTTCAGTGGAGCTGTATATATAGCAGTAAGAATAGCAACTATTTCTGCTAATATCAAAGAAGGAGAGTGTGAGACGAGTATTACATTAAAGAAAAGTGAAGGTCAATTTTGATCAGTTTGTAACTACGCTATTCCCATCTGGTATTCAGGAGATCCTAAGGATGTAAGTGAACCATCTGTATAGAATTGAAGAGTATTAGCATTAGTAAATTGGAATTTGAGACGATTTAATTTATTAATGGATGTTTGATCAAAGAGGATAATATCTAAGCTAGGTAAAGATCTAGTTGAATATTGATGAGGAGATGTTAATGTTGACAGAGCAATTTCATGAAGCATAAAATGAGAAAGACTATACCACCATCCCTCATGATGTTTGTGAAAAGTTTTAAATATGAAACAAAATGACTTGGGTAATTTGATAGCACAAAAATGATAGAGTTGTTGTTATTTGTAAGGTATAAAAGCTGAATGGTCGAATAGGTTACATCTAGTACAAGAAGCAATAGGTGTTTGAAAGTTGTCAGCTTGATTTGGCAAATAATGTTATGCATAGATGATAGTATCTTCGACTTTGACTACTTTGCCTAATATGAATGTCATATACTAGTTAAACCAAATTGTAACAAAAGTTGGGTTGGTTGCTGAAATGTTAAAGTTGGTTGGTTGAGTAGGTGCTTTGATAAGTGAATTTTAAGAGGGCATTTATTGAGTAGTAATCGATTCGAAATACTGGTCAAGAGCTGTGACTCCAATTATTTGAACCATTTAGCACTATGGAATACTGAGTCATAAACCATATTTAGGTCAAAGGCTGTGAATAGGTGAGTACTATCTATAGTGGTAAGTTGATCAACGTATAAGATCAAAAGTGATTGCAGTTTTTTGATATTTTGCTGATAAACCTTAGAAGGGAGAAATTGTATTTTTGGGAGAGACCCTCTATCTATTTGTTTAAGATTATAATTTTTGTCTATACATTATTGGAATTTAAGTTCAATCTGCTTAGCAGCTGACAGAAATCCTGACCACCAGTCTTTAAAAGGCTTTGTGTCTATGTAAGGCCAATCTGTTAATGGGGATGAGGGTAGCCATTCTAATATTTGTAATTGCAGGATTTGTAACCACAAGATTAAACCAAAAAGTGAAATATCATTAATCATCTTTAATAAGTCAGATGACTTGGCTTGAATCTGTTTGTCATACAGATGTGCTAGATTGTAACCGAAGGTTGAGTAGAGAACAGAAGAAGATATGAATCTCGAAAGTTCTAGTTTCTTTTTGAAGAAGTTTTTGAAGGAGGCCATCAAAGTATCACAAACTGAACGAGGAATGAACGTCAGTTTTGTCTTGTACAAAAGATGAGAGATAATGACAGTGTTGAATATTGCAACCATTTGCTTTGCTGTTAGCCTTTTCTTGCTAATCACATTCTTTGTTTTAATAAACTTATCACGAATTTGTTTAGTGATGAATTGTCTGTTATTAAACAGAGATACCTAGACTTCTAAATATCTGTAGATTCCTTATAGTGTAGTGGTATGAGCCAAATATTATTTTTATTGAAATTGAAATTAATAGAAAAGGGGTCTTTGTCATTTATCATAAGGACAAATTTATCCTAGTTGACTTGAATGCTGCTAAGTATATAAAAAGAGTCGGCAATTCTCATGATATTAGGAGATCTGATCTGGAATTTACAAGCTAAAATATGTCGTTCATATATGCCAATGTGGGAACATGGTTAGAAAAACTTTGAATATTACGTTTTGTAACGTGTGATGAGTTTTGTATAAAACAAAGAAGTGGGTCGTAATATATGCATCATAAGATGGGTGATATGATTTTGCCTTAGTCGATGCCTGAGAGAACTAAATAAGTATCAGAGTTACCGTGTGTAGTAAATACTTGATTAAAACGAGAAAGGAAAGTAGAGAACAAAAATTTTATAAATGCTTCTGGGATTTAGAAGCGTTTAAGGGCTCTAATCAACATAGTAATATTAATACAGTCATATGCTTTTGACATATCTTGGAATAAAATCCAAAAATTATTGTGATGAAATGAGGCGTCATAATTGATATTGTTAAAAATATGAATTAGTTCAAAGGTACTCCTGCAAGGCAGATCAGTGAAGTTGTTTACTTTGAGAATATTGTTAGTAGACAAAATTTTTAAGAATCGACCATTGATTAATTTAGTGAGAGCTTTGCGTGAACATTCAAGAAATGTGATTAGCTGTGTGTTTGTTAAGTTGTATTTCTAGGGTTTTAGCTTGGGTATTGGATATACAAAGGCTAAATTCCATCTATTAGGTGCTAGATTGAGTGACAGGCATCTGCAGATTATAATCCATAAACATTTGGCTGCGAAGGAGCTAAGGTATTTTAACATCTTATTGGAAATTTTAGATGGTCCAGAAGCTTTTCCATTAGGGAGTGCTCTAATGATATTGTGCTATTCGTCATTTGAAGGGGTTGCATAATTGAACGGTATATATTGGGGTCTATTAAGTCATCTGGTGTATAGACTTGTTCCCATATCTCAGGGAGAGATAGGTTGGAATACTGTAAGCCAACTACTTTTTGGAAGTATCTTGCAGTCTCATTTTGAACTTCCTTTAGGTTTGTAAGGAGTTCTTTATCAGGGCTATTATTGTTTATGCATCTGTCAAATGTAATGGTAGTATGAGGATGATCTAGTAGTGAATCGAACATAGATTTTTGGTTATTTACGAAATTATTGTAACGTCTTTTGATAGCTTCATTGATAGCTTTAGTTTTAAATTCTGCTTCGTTTAATTTAGCTGCAGTGGAAAGAACTTTTTGAAGATCAATTAACAAGAGACGGAGCGTCTTGATTTCTTGTAACGAGAGGTGACTGGTATCAGAGATTGTTATGGTATATTCTGTTGAGAAAGCTTGTACTTTTTTATACTATATAGTCCATTTGAGGTCGACAATATTATTCTTGATGCATTTGTCACCAGACTTACAAAGTTTTTGAACTGTCTTAATATGTTTATAAATCAATTTAAGGATACGTGGTCTAAGATCTCGGTTGTAGTGTAAAGTATACTTATTAGGAATTGTTTTGATGGCAGCATCTATAATTGATTTCTGTAGAAGATCCTAATAGTGGTTCAAATGGTGTATAGTATGTATGCTATTTAATGACATGTTATATAGCCTTGTATTTTTATATCATTGATCAACTGAAGTTCTAAAGGCAGACCAGTTCTCCTTAGATATTTCTTCATATTGAAAGACTAGCTTTTTAATTGCAGCACGTTGAGTGAAAGATAGATTAATAGATGCTAATGAGATAGTTGCATAAATAATAGCATGGTCTGATAAAATCTCTATCAACCTTTTCTACAGTTTGGTTGATAAGGTCAGAGGTTAATAAAGAGTGCATAAAAATGTGATCTATTATAGAACGTCTAGTGCTAGTCTCATATGTAATAAGGTCATCATTTGATTTTTGATTCTTGACGAAATTAAGATTGTTAATCATGTGAAGATTATCGAGCGAAGTGAAAAAAGCTTTCAAGTTTGAAGGATTGGAGGGTTGTGACAGATCAGTGTTAAAATCACTCAGGATTATCGTAAGAAAGTCCTTTTGGTGTACATCATTTATTAAATCTAAAGCTTTTTTGTAAGTTTTTTCACGTAATGTTTTATCAGAACTAGAAATGTAAACGTTAATGATACAGAGTTTTTGTTTGTTTTTAAATTGAAAATCTATCGAGTATATGCAATGAAAGAAGGAGGAGTGGTGAAAAACATGGTTAGCCAGGTGCTTTTTAATTAGGAAGCTAACTCCGAAACCTATACTTTGTGTTGAGGAATCAGTATTAAAAAAGGAACAAATTTATTTGAACAAATGAGTTTTAAGAAATGTGTATGGGATGATTTGTTAAAATTTGTTTCTTGTAAGACGATTATGTCTAAATGGTAAAGAGAATATAAATTAAAAAGAATTTGTTGTTTGTGTGTTAAAGTAAAGGAACGAGTATTATGGGTGGTGATATTAAAGGTAATGAGCACTATTTTTGCATTCAGTGGTTGTAATATTATAATTATTTAAAGAAAGTTCTAGGGTAAGAACCTCTATGCCATCTTCTAAGAAGTTGATTGCGCCAGCATGTTAAGTTTAGGAATCAGAATTATTTGTATAGGATGTGTATCATCAAGGATCATGTGTTGAACATTGGAAATAGCTTTGAAATCGATGTTTAGTTTTTCAACCGTAATTTTGTTATGCTTCCATAATTCTTCAGTTTCTACGTGTAAGATTGTGATATGCTTTTCTTGTTTGATGATTCTAGAATCTGAAGTATCAACTTCCAGTTCGTAAACAGTGTCTGTATCTATAGTGCCTTCAGCTTTAGCTGCTTCATTAAGTGCAGTAGCTTTCTTTAGTGTAATGGTGAAAATGTTCAAGTGCTTTTTCACTTCGTCAAGACGGTGCATCAAAAAAGCAAGGTCATTGTGAATAGTTGTAAGGGTTGCAGTGATGGCATCCAATTGATTTAAAATCTTTTGTGTGTCTGTTAATTCATGTGTAGGTATTTTAGGTGATCTGTGGGATATGTCAGTTTCGTCTATTTGGTCGAACTATGATTTTCTCGTGTGTCAGTTTCGTCTATTTGGTCAGACCATGATTTTCTCGCATGAATTAAATCATCGAGTGAGGATTTATTCTTCAGTAGTTTAGATTCATTGGATCTTATTAACGGAGTTTTAACTGGAGGTTTGACATCCTTAGTTCTATTAGCAAATGAGCATGGATTTTGTAGATCAAACATTATTTTCTGGTTGTGTACGAATGTGACCTTTAGACAGGATGCTAGTGCTGAGTAATTTTTAAACTGCGCAGGCTTATAGCGTTGGTAGAGATTTTGTATCTGTCTATCTTTAGGAGTTGGTCTTTTCCTTCTACAATTTCATAAGTCGTGTTTAGAAATAGAACAATGTGTACACAGGTTAGTATCTGATGTGGTTCAGATGAGTTTCCTGTTATCAAACTCAATTGGGTCCCCATTTTTAGCCGCTTTGAGGTCGTGTTTGTTATTAAAATGCATGAATGCATATTGGAGATTTTTATAATTTGATCGAGCTTTGAGGATCACCCACGTGATCGCATTAACTGCTTTACCAATAAGTTCTAATTCTCTACCAGTGGTGTCTTTGGGAAGATTTATTAATTTTAAAGTAAATTGGGAGCGAGCTTTAACTTCATCATTTGTTAAGGAGCAGATGTGCACTCTAACCATATCTTTCAAAATAAAAAGGCCAGCATGGGAATTAAAGAAAGACAAGTCTATATTGGCTGTATACGCAATAGTCGCTTGTTGCCAGAGATTTTTTATCATTATCGTACATTTGATGATTGTACTGAATCTGGTAAATGTAAATCAGATGATCTGTTCTGATGTTAAGATCAGAATTTCTGAGACTTTGATTGACAAATTTGGGTCAAATTTGAAAGGGACAGGTATAACGAGGGGTATAAACGTGACGGTTTCCATGTTGAAAAGTTTTGCAGCTATTACATGATTGGCGTCATCTCGAGTTGTAAAGCCTAATCAGATTATTTTCAACGTTTTATTAGTTAGGTCAGGTTTAATGGATGCACCAATGAACGATGGGAATACTACGCCATTGAAAAGTTCGCAGGCTTTATTAGTTTTTTCTTTGAAGGATTTGTTCAGAAGGAAGGTTTCAGCAGCACAGTAAATGTAGAAAGTAGTCACATCGTGAACTCTTTTAAATGTGATAGTATTCTTGCCAGCATTTTTATTGTTTAATAAATTTTTGGATGCATCAAAAGCTTGGTCTTCGTCTATAAGGTTGTCTGCTTCAGAGGCTAACGTTTTACTATCCTTTGCTTTTAGGATAGGTAAGATATTTGGAATAGATGTTTCAGTTACATTTTTATAATCTGAAAACCACTGGCCTTTGCCATATTCAAAAGGTTATTTGGTTTCGACTAGGACTGCAGCGATTTGTTAGTCGACACTCATATCGCCAGCTGAGAGGATGTCAGTTGTGTCAACTGCTTTAGAGGATCCTGCTGGAGTTTCTAAAGTTTGAGCAGGCTTGCCGGTCATAGTTTTCTTATGAGGGGTTCCTCTTTATTTTTTGTAGGTGAGTTTGGACGAGTTCGCAAGTTGCAGTTTGTTTTTTGTAAAATATTTTGGTTTTTTTCTTCTCCCATTTTTTTTGGTTGTAGAGAGAGAGAGGAAAAGTTTTTTTGATATGCAAAAATGATCTACTGATGTACAAAAATAATTTTTTTTTTTTTTTTTTAAGTGCGGCAGTCTCGCATGATCTTTATTAATATTTATAAAATTACAAGAAAAACAAAATAAAACAGAAGATACAAAAATATCTATAAACTAATCTAGAGACTAAACTACTTTATCAATACCAACCTTGCACTTTACTGAACTAAACTATAAATTAGATAAGAAAAGAAACTAATCTAAACTAACGTACAGATATCGAACGTTTGGAAGAGAGGGCGTGGTTACTGCTATACCAAAAATTTGACCAGTGGGAACCAAAAGCAATAGCTGCTGAAAAGGAGGAGGGGTTATTATGCAGAGTTTGTGTAGGTTGTGGGAGTCCAGAAGAGACCCAAGCAATAGAGAAATCGTCTATGATATTGTTTTATATTTTCCAATTCTGTAGTGATATGCATCATGTTTGCCATAAATCATGGACTAAGGAGAAAATATCATCAAATAAGGATGATAATAGGCCTTGGGTGAGTTGTTTATTTTTAGTGATAGAAATAATAGAGGAGGAAAATAACGAAGGAATGATTCCTTTTATGAGATCCATAAAACATAAGTTGTTATTGAAAGAGTTGCAATACTATATTGATGATTGGTCGATAGCATCAATTGAAATATCATTGTTAGGTCTATTAAATTCTTTGAGGTGAGACAGGAAAGACTGTTTGTGCTTTTGTATTAAGTCAGTAAGAGAAATTGTATTTTGTGAACAAGACTAAATGTGATCAAAGTCTTCAGTTGCAGTCTTACACTGAAAACAGATATTAGTGGTATAAAGTTGGAGGTATCGTACATTTATTATTGTAAAAGTGGAGAGTAGTTGTAATAACAATTTGATCTTGAATTGCTTTCGTTTACATGCATCAAATGATGTCACCCTAGCATTTTCTGAATAATTGAAAACGTAGAAGAGAGTTTGCCAATCAATGTGAAAATTGTGATACTTGGCAAATTGGGGAAGGGATAAAAGTATTCCAGCCTAAGATGCTTGTTGCATATATTTAATAAATAAACATGGTGGTGTGATGATTGGTATGTTATTATAGCTCATGAAGTATTTAGGACCTAAATGGTTACTATTAATACTCAAAGGGTTACCAGGAAGTTGTTTTGCTAGAGCATCTACTTTATTGTTAAGTTCGTCTGATCCGTGAGCTTTGACTTTGGTCAGCGACAATACAATGTTGTTGGATATAATAAGTTGTATTAAGATTATCCAAATATGAAAATAAGGAATTTTGAAAGTAGGATTTAAAGAGGGAGATTCTTCACATATGGTGGTGATTTTTTGATATAATGCAATTGCAGCTTGTGAGTCTGTGC
>CAJVPP010002860.1:0-13307 GCA_910592005.1 Funneliformis mosseae
ATAGGTTTCGCTTCGTTGATTGGAATCAAGACTTTTCCCAATACACCCGATAATAAGAATATACGTTATGGCCTTTTATTTGTAAGGGTCTTTTTCTTTATTTAATTTTGACATTAAATGTAAAAAATAATACTTAATAATATTCTTATCTCTACATAGAATTTCGCTTTCATGGAAGGATTATCAATTGGTCCTTTGGTTGTTCAACGCATTAGTAAGTTGTTGAAATTCGTGTCAAAAGAAGAAATGCAATTTCTAACTTTTTAATTATTATAATTATAGTAATATGATCGTTGACCCAGCGGTGTTAGCCAGTACATTTCCTCATAAAAGAAAATTACATTTCTGGGCAAAAAATTCATTATTTGCAAATAAGATCTTAAATGCAATTCTAACTAGTGGTGGAGTTGTTCCCGTCGATAGAAAAACAAAGAATAATAAAGCGCTGTTTGCCGCAACTTTCGAAGTCTTGAAACTCGGTGAAGTTGTTACCGTGTTTCCTGAAGGTAAGAATTTCTGCTGTTAAAGGTGCAAGAGATTTGACGTGTTTATTTACCTGGTTATTTCATAGGAACATCGCATTCTCAATCACGGCTGTTAGAATTTAAGGATGGTGCTTCTTGGGCTGTATTAGAATATGCTTCCTTTGTGTCTGATCTCGAGAAATCAAATGGTGGTCGTGACGATATCGACAAAAAGAAATCGAAATTTCCCGCAAAGGCCATAGTCATTCCCGTTGGACTGACTTATGTTCAAAAATCAAAATATAGGAGCCTGGTCATAGTTGCGTAAGTAGATTTGTGTGAATCCTTTCATGTTAATGTTTCAATTTATCTAATCTCTGATCTCGTCAATAAGATATGGTCCACCTATACACATGGAATCGTATCTCGAGGATTTCGAAATAGATAATCGAGCAACCGTCAAACGATTGACCAAACATATCGAGACTGAAACGGAAAAATTAACGATAAATGCCCCAGATTGGTAAGTTAACTTTACTTTATTCTTAAATTTCTTCCTTTATTAATTTAGTCGACGCGTAATAAATAGGGAAACCTCCCACGCAGCAACAATCGCTAGGCAACTTATATTTTCGGGTGACAAACACGTGCCACTTGAAGATTACGTAAAGATAACACAGAGGTAATTTATTAAAGGTAATTTCAAGCCATTGAATTTAACTAGGCTGTTTTGACATTTTTTTTTTTTTTAAGTTTGATAAATTTTTTCGCAAATACAATTTCCGACGAAATATTATCTTTGAAAAACAATTTAATTCAATATAAGACCTCATTGGACGAACTCCGTTTATCCAACGCTGATATAGCACGCTACGAAAATCGTAGTCTTACAATTCCATGGGCAACATATACATTCTTACGTGAATTGTTGAAATTTGTTGTTCAATTACCATTTTTCTTACCAGGATTATGTTTTCATTGGCCGATATATCTGTTGGGTATAATATCAGCGAAATATGAAATATATGAAGAGTCGAGAGCACAAAATAAAATCGCGTTGGGATTAACATGGTTGCTGATAGCTTATTCGGCATTATTCTTTTTTATTTGGGTGACGTTCTTTTTTACCCCTTTGGGATTTATTCTGGCTGCCAGTGCTGTATTCATTTTCGCTTGGTATCATATTGCACTCGTTGATAGGTAAGTTTATTGCCGTATTTTTTTTTTTTTAAAAAAAACAAAATTCACTCTTATAACAGCTATCGAATAAATAGTAACACGATTTCTTTAATTTCAGTCACTATGACAAATTCAAGAAACTTATATCATCGTTTAGATTACTTGCGGCCTTGTGTAGTGGAAAAGGAAGTTTACCTAGAGATCAAGTTGAGAATTTGAAAGAAAAAAGAGATTTGTGCCTTGGAAGTTTAAAAAAAATTGGTAAAGAGTATAGAAGTAAAAGCGATGATTTAAGAATAGTGTTAGAGCATTGTGAAAGAGCTTTTATTTTTGAAGGAAAAAAATTAAGATAAAGACAATGTATTTAAGAAATTACTGTACGAAGCAGTTTTGAGGTGTAAATTAATTAATTATTTATTTATTTAAATAAATGTGAGATGAATTTTTCATACCTTTATATAATTTATCTATTTTAATATTTATAAGTTCTACTTCAATGAAAGGCGGACGTACTTTCCCTTACAAATTTTCACTGGGATTCTGAGCAGCATTAGCAGCATTACTTTCACTATTAACAACACGATAGACGTTTGTTTCTATAGTTTTTGTTGAATCTTCAATAACAGTCTCTGTAAAATTCGCCGTTGCAGTTGAAGAAGAATCCTGATGATCTTTTATAGCTTCATTGCTTTCTTTTATAATAACGTTTCCACTTTCTTGACCCGTATCTGACGAATATAATTGTGATTTATCGTTAATTTCACTTATTGATGTGAGTTTATCATTAATTTGATCAAGCACCGGAGATGATGATGGAGCATCATCTTTAAGATAGAACCCTCCAAACATAGGATACTTCGAGGCCCTCAGTTGTTGAGTTTTACTTTTTTTAACTTTTTTTCATTATTGTTAATGTCAATAAAAAAAATTTAGAATTAATAAATTTGATTTGTTTGATAAGATCAAATTCATTTATTCACAACCTTCTTTATCCGCTCGTTGTACAATTACTTCCGTGTTGTATGGTTCAATTTTAAACCAATTCTCAAATAATTCCTCTGTAATTTTATCATCTTTATAACTTATCCAACCGAAATTTTTAATTTTTTTTATTTCCGGATCCTATTGAAAAAGAATTAGAATTCAAAACAAAATTGTATACCTAGTTAATCATAATGAATGTTTATTTGATACTATACCCTGGCAAATTTGAATTCAATTAATTCTCCTTTTGCTGCAAAAAATGAATAAACCTTTCGAGCTTCCTCAAGTGTTGGTCTAAAATTCGTTACAAAGAAAGCTTTAAGTGGCCTTTGTATCCTTTGAGCCATTTTAAATATAAGAGACTTTTTATTATATATATATATATATTTCAGGGTGAAGAAATTCAAATTTTTTTTTTTTATCACTGCATGTAGATGGTGGCTGACGTCGTACAATCAAAAATTTTTTTTTTTTTTTTCCACTATCTAACGGGAATTCCCCAAATCTAAAGTGTTGTTTAACTTAATTTCTTTTTGAATTTATAAAAAAAAAAAAAACAAAAAAATGTTTATAACCCGTAAATTATTTTCAATTAAACCTTTACTTCGATATTCATTTAAATCTTTTACAACTTTTAGTCCTACTCAACTTCACTCGTATGATTATTCAACGCGCAATTTTTCAAGAGAAATATTAAGTAGAGGTGGATACTCTTTAAAAATTTTTTTTTTATTTTTTCGATATTTTCCCATTGACATTTCATTTATAGTGAGTAAAGATATAATTTAATTATTCCAGTACGTATATATGTGGTTCAAAGTCGAGGATTTCATAATAATAGAGTATGCCTAGGTGAGTCAATTTCTTTCAATTGCAAGTTTTTAATTTTTCAAAAACGTTTCGATCATCAATTTATTTGTGTGCTTTGAATTCCAAGTTCAAAAAAAAATCGTTAAAAAAGGAACCAAAGAAGCGGAAGAAAAGATCGAAGAGGAACAAGATACACTGGATTTACAAGATGCCGAACTTTTCCCTACGACGTTACTACAAGGACCTTTGAAAGAGCGAACCTCAGAAATTCCACCAGGTGTATCATCAGAATTTTATAAACTTTACAAAGAAGCAATTCAAAAAACTCAAAAAACAACTCCTTTACATGAACTTCCAAGGCATGGACGATTAAATAATTTAATTTACCATATTCAAACGCGTGAGGATTCTTTATTGCTACCGAAAGCGATTGCTCAATGGCGTAAAAAGTTATTACCTTCAACACCGATAACAACTCGTTTCATCATTAAAAAGTGTTGTGAAGTTAATTCCGAAGACGTTGTCTTTCAAATGTTAACGGATAGAGCACAATATGCTTTATTACCTAGTCAAGAAGGATTTAGACGGATCATGTTAGCTTTTGCTAATAAAATCGTTGATCCGTCGTCGGATGAGATGAGCCTCTCTTCAAATAAACAGGAGATATTAGATAATCTTTATAAAACTTTTGGATTGATGGCTTACTATGATATCTCTCAATATGATGTTCATCTTTATACCATCTTAATATCAGCTTCCTTAAAGTTGGAAAGTTGGGAGAGAGTTGATATAACCGCTTCGGAATTATTAGAAAATTTAGATAGAATGAATAATGAAGCTTTGGAATTACCTCCGATTCCTTCTGATTGGGAAAAAAGTGAATTAATAAAGCATGACGATAAATTTACTGAATATAGCGTTGAATCACGAAGGAGTAGATTAAAATCTTGTATCGATATGGCGGATATATTATATAAACGTTATACCGAATCAAAATTAGATGAAAATAAGGCTGAAAGTTTCAGAAGATTAATTGATATTTGGAATGAAAAGTTGGATGTGAATAGTTAAAAGCATTTATAATATTTGATGTATTTATAATAAATTGAACCTGTAACGTTATTTGGTATCAAAATTATTCTCACAAATAGGAATAATTTCTACATGTCATGCATTTTAAGTTACGGAAAATCTGGCTCTTTAGAAACATTCCAAGTCAGGTTTTCAATCTACTCTATAAATGGAAAACCGAATCCATCTGCCAGATTAAAGGAAGTCAAAAGTACGTTTAATGCTCTCCAAAAAGAGTCATTTAAATGAATGTTTCGAAGAAATAATCAAACTGAAACACAAATGATAAATATAACTCCTCGAAATAAAAAAAAATACATTTATATATCTGGGCCTGATTATCCATTTCAAAAGAATTAATAAAATTAATTTCTTTGGGAAATATAGTACACAAGTTAACAAAAAAGAAAATACTTTTCTTTGAGTTATTAAGATTAAAAGTTTATTTTTACATGGTTTATTTTCTATTGAATAATTCGATATCGGCCTTATACCTTTCCAAGAACGGTGTAAGCGGACTAGATTCTGTCATCACATAATTATGAGATGGTGTCGGGGTTTCTTCAGCCATTAATGTCCTATTAAAGTAAAAGCTTCCTCTTCTTATCCTTCTTGATCCACTTTAAATGTATAAAATTAAAATTAATTCTAATTAAATAAGTAAAAAAAAAAAAAACATAAATAGCATCATACGGTGTTGGATGTAAGGTTTTCCACGCTCTTTTTTCTTGTTCAAATTCAATTCGTTCTTTCTGTTAAATGTGCATATGTTAATAAATGAAAAGGATTAATCTTAGGGAAAGAAAAGATGAAAAAAATATGTACCAATATCTGTTCCCTATCTTTGCCCAATCGGATAAGCGATTCGGTAAATGTTTTCCTTTCTTGATTAAGCTGATTACGTTTCAATTGTAAATTTTCATCAAGCTCGTCATATTCGGGTAAAGTAATTTCGTTCCTGTTGAATTATATAATATTTTCAAAAAAAAAAAAAAAAAATTTAATAATAAGAAAACCAATTTATAAATTTTATACTTAAAAAATTATATTCACAAGAATAACGTACCCTGAAACGTTTAGTTTGAATTCTCCTTGACCTTCTTGAAAACCACTCTCAATGAAATTATTAATCATGATCTGAGCTTCCTCCACAAATGTAGCAGCCTCAGCTAATATTATTAAAGCAAACCAAATTGTTAACATTTTATAACCTTAAAAAGGATAGATTCATTAATCATTCTTTACCGAGTTGATTTCTTAGAGAGTCAATTTCTAACTGTAGTTGGCGATTTTCTTCTACCTTGGTTTCAAATTCTGCTACCATGTTAGCCGGGCGATTTTCCCATTCACATTGTAGTGCCAAAAGTAATTCCTTGATTTCTTCTTCAATATTGTTCGCAAACATTTCGAAAGGGAGTTGGAATCTAGCAGCTTTTGGATTATATGAATCTGGTGCCTTTATAATCAAAATTAACAATATATTGATTTTGAATATTAATAAGAGATTATTCACAACTTCGTTACGATCAACCATACTTGCAAATTGGCCAACTCTGGATCTATCGAAGTTTCATATTCATCGCCTAGCTGTGCATGTGATTCTACGAACGTGCTGACGTGATTTTGAACGTCAAAGAGTAATTTTCTCAACTTGGAATTCTCTTGCAATAATTCTTTTTCACGGGCCTCTGCGTCAGCAACGATTTGCTTGAACATATCGGCATCCTAAAACACGTGATAAAATTCTTAGGTGAACTATAAAGTAAATTTTTTTGTGAATAAAAATTAATAATTTGAAAAGACTTACAGGACTTTCTTCTTCTTCTTCTTCGTCTTGAACCACTGATTTATTATGTTTTCTTGATAACACATGGTCATTATAATTAGATGAGCTCAAACGCCGTTTTAAAGGTTTTGAAATAGGATTTACGATTTGTAATCCTATATTTGCCTTCCTATAACTATCGTTAAGCAACTTTTGCATCTTTTCTTTAAATCTGGTATATTCCAATTCCCGTTTTTTAACCTCATGCTATTAAATTGTATTCAAAAAATCAGATTATAATCAAAAAAAATTAAATAAATAAAGAAAAATAAAATAAATAATAGTGATTCGTACTATAAAAATTTAACTTACCACTGCTTGCGTCTTGGTATATTGCAAATTTAATTTCGTCTTTGTTAGTTCATCTTTGGTCAGCCTAAGTTTCTCCAACTCACATTTCAATTCATTTTCTACCTTCCTATTAAAATTACAATCATCATTTAAAATTATTTAAAATACTTTAATGAAAAATAAATCAAATTCCTCACAGTATTTTTGATTTTAATAAATCGATTTCCCGCTCATTTATCTCGATTTTGTTTTTTAATCCTTTCTAAATGATGTTTGAATAAGTTTTAATAAATAATTTGTAATACTACGATGCATCGGTAATTTATACGTTACTTACATTATTTAGACAAGACAAATCATAATCACTTTGTAACCTTCGATGTTTATCATTTAATTCTTCTTGACTTCCAGAAGCCCTTTGAAGGTCTTGTAATAATGAAAGTACACATTCAACAACATTATTAACGGAATTATCTTCGTTATTATCGAGAAAATTTAAAGGTGCCGGATACCCGTAAATATCCAATTGTTGATTTAAGTATATGATTTTATCTCTTAGCTTATCTTTTCCGTTACTGCAATAAAAAAAAAAAAAGTTAAATTACTTTTTTCTTTTTTTTTTTTTGAAGTTCTAAAAAATTAATGAATAATTTAACCTAACCTTTCTTCGTTAATTTCCATTATTTATTTGACTTGAGAATTACGAAAAAATAATCAAGAAAGTTTATTTGCCAAAAATATATAAAGCTAGAAAAGCTAAATTTCGAATTTAATTTAATGGTTGATATTTACGCGTTTATATATTATCATTTGATTGGATGGGAAATTGAATTGTGCAACATTTATATTCAGATCTCCAATTTCGACGCGTGATAACTCACGTGCTCCTAAGGACAAGAATCACAAAGAAGAATAAGTCTGATGAAGATGCGATTGTTTTCTAAGATTCGTCTTAGTTCGGTTATCGGCGATATTGGTAATATGGGAAGATTTCTAGGAAGATCAGGTTCCGAGAAATTTGACTAAAATTAAGATTTTTAATCTAAATATCAAAAAACTAAAATGCAAAAAAAATTCCCAGAATCTGATTTTCATCCCTATAAGTTAGGAAAAATTAAGTCATTCTATTTCTGTATTTTATTGGTATCGAGATGCATAACATTAATTTTATCAGATACTAGCATACAAAGTTATGGAACACAGCCCGGAATACATGGCATGGCATATTTATACATTTACCTGTCTAAATCCTAAAATGAATTTCTTGATATTCTTGTGACAAAACGATGCCACATACCTGGATATTTATGTTGGAACAAAGCTTGTGCATTTTCCAACTGCCTTTTGTTTTCAAAATACAAAGAGATCCACCCAGTAATCTCAAAGCAGAAAAGCATTCCATCAGGTTTTTGTTTCTAACTCTTAATAATATTACCATGGGTCTCAAGATTATGCTTATTATTCGTGAAATCAGGTCCTATAGTACTTATTCAAAGATACATAAGGCGAAATATTTTCTAAGTTCATTTGACATTCATATGGAGAACGGGTTTTCAAGTGGTCAACTCATTATTAATGTGCTCATATAAATAAATAAATATACAGTTAATTCTCTCTAAATGTATCCCCTTGGGATCTATAGTGAAAATTTTAAAAATGTTCATTTAAAGAGAAAATTTCTTTATGATTTCTATATGCTTGGGACTGAACGAGAGTGTGCATTTAGAGAGAAAATATAAAGTGTTTGCATTTAGATAGGGTGCATTTGGAGAGAGTTGACTGTAATACCTTTCTCACCTGATCCAATGTTTCGATTTTCCAATTTTCTATTTGGGCCTCCTCAATTAAGGATAATAGCGTTCATCGCAGGCAATCAGCAATAACTTACCCGTAAACGAGTTTTAAGGCAAATCTCTTCTCTTTGTTTGAAGCGTAAGTCTCTACTTCCCACCCATGATCTCTTGCTCGGTCCCATAATTTATCATTTGGCGGAATAGAGTCGACAATTAAAATACCGCTCAATTTTCGTCTACTTAAAACTTTTGTGACAAGTAGAACATGAAGTTTGGTTGCTTACGGTCAAAGACATTCACATTTTCAAGTTGACTAACGGAATTCGAACCTTCAATGATGAGGTTAGACTTGTCAATAAAAATGGAGACAAGATTGCTTGTTGCTACAAGAAAGAGATTCCTTGCATAAGTATAATAAACTAGGTTGACAAACGAAACAAGGCTATAAAAATAAACCATATTGTGTTCACTTATTTTGTTACGACTCACCAATGGTTCGATCTAATGTGTTTTTTTGGGCGAGTTTGACAATAATAAGCAGAAAAGAAAAGCACAGATTTAGTAAGTATTCGGTATTGTTGGCAAAATGTACGTATAAATTGTCCTTTTCATCAACACTTAATTTATAAAGCCTTTGAACAGCAGCAACAATATTATCAAATGACATGTATGATTTTAGTGGTTTTTTTGCAGAAGTTGCAAACAAAGAGGAAGTACGCAGTTAATACGAGTCCCAGCATCAAGATATTTATTTGCCGGTAAAATTTCTATACTATTACTACGAAATTCTCTAAATACCAGAATTCCGAAATAATTTATCCCACTCATATGTATTACGTATACAAAATTTTTGTCTACAAGAAAATTTTTCCGAATTTGAATCAAAATTCCGGATATTAGCAATGTCACTTTGCAGAAAAAAAAAATCCTTCTGATTTGCTCTTATCATTATAGTTCTGATTCCCGAAAGTTCTTGCATCCCAGGAAATTTATTGCGAATTCTTTTTGATAGGATTCTTGTAATTGCAAAACTTCAAGTGAAAATCACAAGATATACTGCGCCAAATGATAAATTAGATAATAAATCTAATTTTACTTTTATTTAAATATAATTTAAATAAACTTAGAGCTTTAAAATTTATTAAATTAATTTAAATTATAATTTTAGCTAAAAATTTAATTGAAATTATCTTAATATTTGGTTAATCTGAAATTAATAATCTTTAGTTAACTAATCAAAGGAATTCAAATAATAAATATTTTATAAAATAGAGTAATAATATAATTAAATCACATTTTTTATTTGTTAAGTTTTTATATATAATAAAATAGATAATATGATATTATTTTGATTATTTTAATTTTTTAATCTTTAAATTACAATAATTTTAATTAGTTTAATTATTTAAATATATACAGTGGTATGTAAAAAAAATGACAATTTTTTAAATCACATTGATTCAATAACTATTGCACTAATTAAGCAATACAATACATTATTTTTAAAGCTGAAACACAGTATATTTTATTAAAAAATTTTAATATGATATTCTTTCATCATTTTTTTTAATAACCTCTTTATAATGCTATACCATTAAGTTTATAAGATTAATTAAAAGGTTATTTGATATTTTTCCTACTCTTTACCCAAAAACTTTTCAATTTACTAAGGTTTTTTGGTCTATGCAACTTCAAATTTCTCTTAATGATTGTTCAAAAGTTTTCAATAAGGTTTAAGTCTTAAATTATTGAAGGGTTAATCCATAATCTCTGAAACTTTTTTAGCAAAAAATCCTTAGTAATAATACTAATATATTTAGGATTATTGTTTTGCTATAATTGCCAATTATCTTATAATATACTTCATACTTCTAAAAAATATTTATCTAATATTTCTATATAGAATTTTCCATTTATAATACATCTAACACAAGAAGATTAATAGTACTATTTACATAAAATTATTTAAAGCAAAGATTTTACTTTAATACTTTAATATTAGACGATTAATCTAGAATTTTTATATCAATACTTTATTATATTACAGAATAATTGAAAAGTTATTTTATTACTGAATAGAGTCTATTCCAATTATCATTCTTGTGTTTTTGGGCTTATTAAACTCATTTTTGTTTATAATTTATAATTAGTATTAGTATATGAAGAAGAAGTACATTTTAATATCTAAGGCTAACTAAATATCTTGAAACTGTTGAAAGTGAAATTTCTACTCTAATATCTTTCAATTTAATAGTAATAGACCTAGAAGAAATTGAAGGTTCCCTTCAAATAAACTGTTTAACTATCTGAGATACATGTGAGTTATTTTTTTTATACATTCATTACTATTTTTTTTCTTAACTTTTTTAATATTTTCAATTTTTTAAGGTTATAATAGATAATTTTAAATAAAATCTTCGTCAATAAATATATTTTAGTAGCTTTTTATACTCACTTCTTTTAGAAATATAAAATTATTTAACATTAAATTTCTTGTTTATATAGTATTATTTTGATATTAAATAAATTAAAATTTTTAGTAAGATGTGACTAAAATTGTATTAATTACAATTGTTGATTTTTTTCAAAAAAATTGTCATTTTTTTTGCACACCATTATAAATTAATTAATTTTGATTTCATATTAATAATCTATATAACTAATATATAAAATAATTAGTTTTGATATAATTTTTGAATTTTAAATAAAATAATATTAAACTTATAAAAGTATAATATAATTTTGTAATAAAAAGTAAATGATTTAGTAGATATATTATTAATTTAAAAAATTTTTTTTTTAATAAATCTAAAATCATATAAATTAAATTATTAGTTTATTAATAAATAAATTTAATAATTTATTTTAATTAAATTTTATATATAAACCTTTTGCAATAGAATAGAAAAAACAGAAATTTAGAAAAATATAATTTTAAGATGATTAAATTTAAAGATTTTGATTGATCAATAATCTGTAGTATTTATAATAAATAATTATTGATTTAAGTATAAAATAGAATCATTATTAAAAATATATTAGTTTTTTTTATAAAATAATTTGCTCTTTAAGCTTTTAATAAATAAAAAATATAAAAAAAATAACTTATTTAATCTATAAACTATCATTTCAAATTGAATAATAATAATTTAAAATAAAGTAAATAAAATAAAATTAAGTATTACACAAAAGCAAAACAAAAATTATTTGAAATACAAAGTATTATTTTAAAGTGAATTTAATTTTTTTCTTTAAAATAATATTAAATGCTTTTTTTTTTCTCTTTTTAGAAATCAACTTTAAACTTTGAATTTTTTTTTTAAATATACTTGTGATAAGCTTTAGTAAATAAAATTTTTCCTTTAAAATAGTACTAATTATTTTTTTTATTTTTTTAAAATTCAGTTTAAACTTTTTTTTTAAGTAAACCTGTAATAAGTTTTTATAACTGTTTTAATATACTAATAAATTTTTTTTTTTTTTTTTAAGATTAGCTTTAGATTTTAACCTTTTTTTTAATAAACTTATAATAAGTTTTAGTAGTTGAAATTCTTTCCTTTATAATGATACTAACTAGTTTTTTTTTTTTTTTTTAGAAATTAATTATTAATTTGAATTTTTTTTTAAGCAATTTGTGATAAATTTTTCATAAATAGATGATTTAATCAGAATAATATTAATTTTTTTTCTTTTATTTAAAATGAAGCTCATTTTTTATTGCTGAAAATTATAAATTAAATAATATATTACTATTTTACAAGTCTTATATTTAAATTTTAAATAATAATAATATAGTATAAAAGTGTAAAAAATTTTTAAAAAAATTTTTTTTATTAAAGAAAAAAATAAAATTCTTTATCTAATTATTAAATTTTAAATTTTTTTAAATAATTAATAATAATAATAATCATTTTGTTTTTAAAGATTTTTAACATATATAATGTAACCGATTATATAAATATTTTTTAAGCTGATAATTTTACAGAAATAATTTCTTATAAAAATTCTGTAATATTACTACCTTTTTTATTAAAAGCTCTGAATAGTTCAATTCAGTCTAAATTAGAAGCTAATCTGAATCTGAATTGAAAATTTCAATTCAGTTCGGTTCAGTTTATTAACTTTAAAAATGTCAATTTGAATCTAAACTAAACTATTGACTGGTAAAATATGAACTAAACTAAAATTTTTAGATTAATCTGAAATTTTAATACGATTATATGCGAATTTTAAAGAAAATCTGCAATATATATACAAAACTCTTAAAAAATCTAAAACTTATTGCAATTTTCTAAGAGAATTTGCAAATTTTTGTGATTCTCAGAATTTTACAAAAGAATTGTGATTTTCTAAGATTTTTGCAAAAGAATTGTGATTCTCAAAGAGAATTTGCAAATTTTTGCAATCCTCTAAGAGAATCACATATATTCAAAATAAACTTTCAGATTAATCTGAAATTTTCAGTTCAGTTTAGATTTTTTTTTAGTTTAGATTAAAATCGAACTGAAAATTTTCAGATTTATTTTTTTGCAATCTGAAAGTAATCTGAACTGATTTGAACTGAAAAATCTTCAGATTAATCTGAACTATTTAGAGCTTTAGATAACAAATAAGTATCACATAATTGCAACTAGTTGTAACATCATCTTTATTTTTTATAATATTTATAATTTACTTATCACTATTAATTGTTTTTTAATTTTTATTCTACCTATATTATTACTATGAAAAATAAAATAATAATATTATAAAATATTATGAATTGTTTTAAAATATTTTAATAAAAATTTTATTCAATTATAAAAATATACTATATGATTTTCATCTCTATCAAAAATTGATTATAACTTTTTAATGTTAAACTTTTTATAATATCTATTAAATCTTCAA
>CAJVPP010002861.1:0-13305 GCA_910592005.1 Funneliformis mosseae
TATCTCTAGAATTGAAAGAAATATTTAAATTTAACGGATTTTATTTTTTTGTTGCATTATTTATGATTGCCACTGTATATATATTGTCATGTGATATGTATTAATGCTTAAAATGAAGGATTTTTAATTTTCGTTTTTACAATTTTATTTAATAAACCATTTAACTTGTATTTCATTTTAATGTTAAGTTATTTGTTCTATAGAGTTGAATCGTTTATTCCTGCAGGACGTTATGATAATCTCGAAAAAAATCAATGAAATGAGCCATTTTACCTTATTATAATTTTTTATTAAGTTAGTATAAATACAACTAAGTCAATAAGGAGAAGAGTTTTTCATATTTCTTTTTTTTAGAAAGGAAGTACTATTTAGAAAAAAAAAAAATTTTTTACAGTTACACAATTTATTATTTATAATGAGCTGATCTACCGAATAAAATTTTTTATCATTTCGCTTGCTCATTATCCAATTAAAAAAAAAATCAAATGCAATCTGCTAATGGTTCAAATGAGTGATTGAAAAATATATTTCAAGTAAAGTTTTAAATCAGCAGAATTTACAAGGAGCGGTATCTTCGGTAAATAAACTTGAGTAATAATTCTTATACAATTACTTGATAATGTTACTAATATTGTATATTTTATTAAGGTAAAAGAAAACTTGAATATTATCTAATTGAAGATATTGATAAAGGTATACTAATGTTTATTTAAATAATCAATTAATGATAATATTAAATTTTTTGATATTATTTCAGATGAAAAAATTAAAAAAATCAAATTCATTGAGAATAATCGTAATGAATCTAATAATAGTAAGTAAAGAATAATATAAATAATGATTCAAGTTCAATTACATCTATAAATTATATTAATAATTATTTTTAATGATTCATAGATTATATTTCAAAAACAATAGATTTTGATATATAGTTTATTTTAGAAAACTTATATTTGAAATGATTAAACAGTTATTTCAATAAAAAAGACTTACTTATTGATCAGTTATTTATTGGTATTTAAATGATTTTGTTATTAACATAATATTTAGACTAGTCATAAGTTTCATAATTTTGATAAGATTTATTCTGTAAATGAACTACTATTTAATGTTTGTATTTATATAGAAAATAAAAAGTTTTAATGTAAAAACGTTAGTTTACTCGCATTTTAATTATTATTCAAATTGCAAGTATATTAAATATATGCGGTGTTACAAATACTATGTAGCAATAATTAAATATTAAAATTAAATCACTAAAAAAAATTCACGAATTCTAATACTTAATAATATAGATCCTATAATCTATATCCTGAGGACAATACGTCAGATAAAAAGTCAATGAGCTTATAAAAAGATCACATGAATTTTGAAGTTGATGACTATTTCACATAAAATACAATTGAGGCAAGTAACAGATTCAGGATTTGAATTCGCGAGTCATTAATAAAAAAAGAGCCCAATTTAATGAAATTATGAGATAATAAGAAAATAAAACGCGTTTATTTCATTACATCCAAATAGAGACCTACAACGGGAGGCAATTTATAAGTTTAGAATTTTCTGGCCGGGTTCGGTTCAAAGAAACAGCTCGGAATTTTTTATAAAAAATAAAATTTAGCTGCCGATTATCGTTATATTTTTATAATGAAATATATACAAAAAAATCAAAAATCTGTATGTATTTTACCAAAGAACCAAAACATTATTAATTATTAAAGAATTGCGTTGATTGGAAAACTATAAATTATGCAATAATTTGCTATTATAGGATCATATGATTTATATGTTCGTAACTTGATCTTAATAGAAATCCTTTCTCATAATGTTTGATGCAAATTTAACGAATTTTACTCACTTTATTTATAACGACTTAGTGGCTCATTTTACGCTGAGTATTCTTGAACGTATGGGACCTTTTTTTTTTGTTTAGAGAATCAAACGTACTATATATTAAAAATAGATAGCATTTTAGGAAGATTACAATTTATATTTAATTTCTTTATCATACACTAGCCCATTTCACTTAGAAATATTTAAATTTCTTTTCGAACAATTCATTATATATTTGAAGATAATAATATTAACACATTAGACTACTTTGTTAAAATAAATCCCCAACCGTATAGTTAGTGGTTAAATATATTGGGATCGTTATAGGAAATTTAAACATGACATGTAAGTTATTAACATATTACCATACCGTATATGTGGTTCGTATTTTTTTTCTTTTTCTCGTCCCAATTCGGATTCTTAATTGTGACGAGATATAAAATCAGTTTTGTGGTATATATCGTGGTATAAATTACATATTCTTCATAAATATTCCTCCCCTGATTTGATTTGGTTTCACTTTTGAAACATAATAGCGTAACTATAAAAAAACTTAATAAGATCGCTCAAAAACCATGGTTTCTCAAAAATTTAAAAATCAATAAATTTTATTTATTTATTTATTTTTTAAAAAAGCTATAAAATTTTAATGTCCTAATATTAAACAGTTCAGGTAGTCATATTATTAAGTTCGGCCGGACTTCAAAATTTTGACTTCTGCAGACTTCTAATAATAAAAAGAGTATTTTGTTTTTTTGAAATTTTTTTATTTGTGTAAATTGATGCTATAAACTACTATGTTGCAAAAAAAATTCCTTTTCGAGTATTCAATGTCAAATATTCAATTTCCCGATTGATATCTGATATCGAAATCTTGAATATGACTTGGTATTCGAATTGCAAATTCTCATTATAAATTTATATTTTCGACAATGATTTAAATATAACATGAATAATAATTATATTTTATAAAAAAAAATATAATCAATTTTTCTATTTAAATAATGATATTTTACAGAAAATAAATTAAACCGATATTTATAACTTATCAATGAATAGACAATAGCTTTCTAGAAAGTGCGATGGTTTACGTATTTAATAAATTTCTATTATAAGTGTACATGAACGTTTACAGTAAGTAAAATCGTGGGATATTGTAAGACAAAAAAAGTGAACAACTATCTAAACAACGTACGTTTGACGTAAATTTTGGAATAAAATTCTCTAAAAGTGTAGTAGATCATAATTGAAATTTTATTTAAATGGTTAATATATTTTAAATAAAAATTAGTTTACTTTGAAGCGGATTATTGATGCAAAACATTGCTCCTTACTCAATTAAATGTACAGCTATTTTATATTTAGGAAAATCAACTAACCAGTCCAGTCCATCTCCTTTTCCTTTTACAAATCTAATACGAAAAAATAAAGCTTTTATTATTTAAATTTAGGATATTTTCCTTAAATGTTCTTATATTAATATCATTGTTTAAAATAAATTATGAATAATTTACGATAATTTCCTAACACTAAGCACATTAAATCGTAATCTAATAACAATAATGGTAAAAAAGAAAATGTATTTTGTATACTTAATATTTTTTATGATAATTTTATCAATTGGAATTATTCTATCTCATCAAAGTTAACATAACCTCCGAATTAGCATAATTGATAGAATATGTAATAAATTGTGATTGGACAATTCAAGTCCAATAAAATCGAAACAAGGCGTAAAGGTTTCTACAAGAATCTAATACTGACACATATAGAATAATTTATAAATTGGCGCAAGAATTACTATTCTTTCCCAAACGGTTATACTCGTAATAATAATCTTCTCCCTTGCCGGTTATTATGATCCCTACTGCATACAAGGCATTTCGTGACTTAAAATACATTTATGATCGAGAGTTTGACCCCACAATTTTATGTTTGCATAATTATAATGCTTGTGTACTACAGCCATGATGCTTGACCTATCAATTATTAATGAGCGATCATAACGCTTGACCACAAATTTTGTTTACGCGTAACCTGAACACAAACCGCCTATCTCCATACGGCCTAAGTCAAGATGGATGACGAGTATTATGATATTATAATCAAAGTTGAGAAAAACTAATGTGGCTTCGTATAATCTGAAATATGTAAATAGCATTTTATCTAAACAATAATTTATTATTTATTTAATTTCATTATTAAAAAAAATAATAATTATTAAACTTACTTGTTATGACATCATCTTAGTAAGTTTGTGAAGGATAAAAGATAATTTTTTTTAAATTATATATTTCATAATATCCTAATTTAAGTAATGCTAAATGGTAGAAATAAATAATTTTTTTTTTTCAGAAATAATCTCAAAATTTCAACTTAACATATAAATAAACGTTTGAAGCCAGCTTTAATCTATCTTTACCAAGAATTTGATACATTAAATAAACCGAAAGGTTTGACTTTCCTAAATTAAATATACAAATATTATAAATAAATGTCATATTGGTAATTTTATTAAAGAAAATAAACTACTTATACTACTACTTGCATATTTCGCTTAGCATGGCGGAACAGAGCATCTCGTCTCTATAACTTCCGTGATGAATTTTAATCTAGTAAAAATATATGAAAAGTCTTGTGAAATATCATATCAATTTTTATACTATTTTTAAAAACTTTTTGTCATACTTTACCTTTCAGCAAAGCAAGCAAATGTAACAAATTATTTGGCCTTTATGTATGATTCAAGAAGCATTTCAAGAGTTTATCAAATTCTTCCTTATAAAATTTCATATAACTAGCCATCTAAAATAATGTAGAAGTTTGTGAAATTTCAGCTTAATATTAAAATATTTAAAGAAAACTCGTTATTTACAGTACAGTACATTTTTTAAAATATTGTCTTTGTGTCAGACAAAAAAATTGCTCATATAATTCCAAATTAAAATAAAGTCAATAAGTTTTAGTAGTTGGACTTTTAAATAAACCTTATGCAAAGATACCACACTTTAAATTATGCTGATAAAAAATATAATTGTAAAAAAATTTAATTTTCTCTTTTGTACCTATCTTGTCAAAGTTAATTTATAGCGTATACTAAAAGTAACTAAGTATAGCTGGTGAAGGTATATTTTTTACGACTACGTGAATTTTTGATCATTTCTGCACCTATTCACTTTTTTCGCTTAATTTATTCCTTGGTTGACTGATTTTGGTATTGAAAGTTTATATAGCTGTTTTATAAGCTACAGCTATAGTTACAGCAGCAGCTGTTATATTAACATTAGAATAAATTCGTGATTTAAGCTTTCCAGTGGCACTTTTGTGTTATTTTAAATAAAATTTTTATTTATTTCGTTAATCTTTGTCGATCCTTACAGTATTATTTTTTTTTTTTTTGAAAATATTGTCTTTTATTTCATTTCTTTATACAGTATTTGTATTAAAATGTATTACAAATTAATATTTTTAGCTTGAAAATTATAATTTGCGTCACATTTTTTTGTATTTTAAAAAAATAAATTCAGAAAAAATTAAATATCAAAATAAACTGACGAAAATAAAAAATAAATTCAATTAAAATTAATAAATTAAAAAAGAATGCGCGTATTCAAAGATTAAAAAAAAATAATTTAAATACTGCTACAATAAATAAATAAATTATTAAAAAAATGTATAACCGAAAATAGTTAAATCTGGAAATCAAAAAAATCAATTATTAAACTAAAATACAAATTAAAATAAAAATTAATAAAAATAATTAAAAAAAAAATTAAAATAGAAGAAAAATTAAATTAGAATATTAATTAAAATTAATATAAATTAAACTTATTTTTTTTATTTATCAAGACAATTAAATTTTTTCAAAAAATTTGGTTTTTTAATTTTATTTATTATAAAGCTTAATTGAACTGATTACGCAATCAATCACATAATGCTAAACGGGACGATGTCTCCCCGCAAATCGCAAACTCTAGTATAGTTATTTAAATCTACAAGTTAAATTTGCTCATCACTAAGAAGTATTTTTAAAACAACGTAATCATTCAGTTAATATTGTAAATTTTAATTTTTGAATTTTCGTTTTTATAAATTTAAAGACTTTTGGTAAAACTTATTTATTTGCATTATCGATAACTTAAAAACTGTCTAATATTTACAAAGCATAGATATAAATCAAATTTATTTTAACGAAATTTCCTGGGCTATATGCGATTAAATTTTTTATGTTTGTTTTAATGGTAATTTTATACTATAAACTTTGAAAATGCGAATTTATTTTCTCGGAACTTTTTATTTTTAAAAATAAGCATATATTGTATATATTAATTTTTATTTTTTTTTAATTCTCTTTATATATACGAACTAATAAAAAAGATTATATAAAGAAACTAGTGTGCAAATTGAGCTTATAAATATAAATCTCACATTTTTTTTCAAATATTAAGTTTGTGTTTGTTTGCATTGTATGATTTATAAAAATTTATTAAGAAATTCATAATTTAAAATCGCATATGAACTTTACACAAACATTTTGAAGCAATTCATTTTTGAAAAATTGATGCCAATTTTTAATTTAAAATGGAGAAAGAAGTTTCTTGCTATGCAGATTTTTGTTTTGGTTAAATAATCACAGGTTTGGAAATAGTTAGGATTTGATTGAATTTTAATCTAATAACATTTAATTTAAAACAATACACTTTAGTTTTATTCTAATACTTAATATTAAAAGTTCTTAAACTAAAAATTCGAAGCGTTATTTAATTTTATATCCCTATTTGCACTACAAATTATTGAGGTAATGTTCGACGAACACGTATTGAAGAACTTGATTATTTTGTTCAATCTCAAGTTCGAATTGCATAAATTCTACAAAGTTGTTAAATGGTGCTAGGCTAGGTTTCACATTAATGCAAATAATGAATTTTTATACATGTGAAAATTATTTTTTATTAGGTAAAAATAATAATAAATACATTAGATTCTTTATTATAATAAATCTACTGACAATAAACTACAGATTGCTTTATAAAATTGAGAATTTTAATTAATACTTCGAATTCTCAAACCATTATACTCCAGAATTTATGTGGAAGCTTTTGTACGCCTTGCCTTCATAAATTTATTCGGAAATTCACTTAAACTATCAACGTCGACATCTGATGCAAAAGAATGTACAGAACAAAATTAACGAGTTTTTGATGCATTTACACGTTAGTTTGTGTGATGATAAAGCCGTGATCCGTGACTGCGCCTTAATTAGTCATGTGATCAAAATGATTAACAAAGTTGACGAAGTGGACAAATTAGGCCAAGTTGCTAAAGTGGTCATCGTTGATCTATTTAATATATTAGATAGATTAGTTATAATTATTATAACCGTTATACTTGCTAATTATATTATAGTTAGTAGAGTAGTTATATTTAACTTATCTATTTATTTTATCTTTATATTATATTTGTTATCATATATTTTATAGTATTTTATTTTGTATAAATATCTTGTATTTTTCCTTGAGTTGAAATGTAACTCGAGATAGGGTTTTAGGATAAACCAAGAGTTCAATAAAGGAATCTTTAAATTCATTTAATATTGCTTTTTGTCGTGTCTTCATATAGGCGTGATTGTCATATTGTCTTGTATTTAATTCGACGGATTGAATTAAAAGTCAATCATTTAAGTTTACAGATACCAAGCCAACAAAGATCTGTATCGAGTAAATACGACAAAATTCATAATCTTTAGAATATATCTATTGGATATAGAAATTATCCTGATGAACTTTTTTTTTTGTAATTATTTTTTATGCTTTTATTTGGCTTTGCATTCATTTTTTAATTAAACCATCTTTTTTTATTTTTACGAACATTTTTCGCTTTATGTAATTATTTCATCTTTATGTTTGTTGTTTATATACACAGGCCGGACACTTTCGAAATTTATTAATAAAATTTATGAAAAATAAACTTTTTTGTAACTATGTATCACTATATTTTATTATATAATTGAATAAAATTTATTGGTTTTAAAGCTTATCGACTAAATATTCTATAAAAGTATTAATAAATTTTAAATTATTGACATAGAGAAGTTTTAGTAGTATTATGTGCATGGAATATAAAATTTATTAATAAAAAAAAGTTCATTTTAATCATAGAAAGTTTGTATATTTCATCTATTTTCATAAAATTACATGTGATATTTGTTGATCACTAGAAATTTGATTTTCGATATATTTTATTAGTAAATTTTGAAGGTGTCCGGATACTTTTATCCTGACGGTGTATATTATACAGCTAAATAACTACAAATTTGGAAAATCTTGCAAAAAAAAGGTATGACCATCAAAAAGTTCTTGATTAAATTTGATTTTTTACTAAACCCTTATATATTTATATTTCTTTTATTTCATATTGCTACGATAATTCCAATTTATGTATTCTTAATAATTCATGCAGCGTAAATTCTTTTTTTAGATCGTTTTAATCTTGATATTTGAAGGGTAATGAAAAATTAAATAAAAAGTTTTATATTTTAATATAAAATAAAGCTTTTATTATTATTCTTTAAAAAAAATAACTATTTGATTCGTTTCATAAATATTTAAATTTTGGTAATATTAGTGAACCACATTTGCGAATCAGAACAGCGAAATAATATATATGGAATATAAGTTTTCATACAATTAAGCTTTAAGCTATAATAATAACTTGTCACTTAATTTTGATAATAAATTATCTAAAAAAAATATTAACATACGTGAATGGCAGGGTTATCAAGATAAAGAGCGAGGTTATTAGTACCGCCAGATTCTCCGGCCCTTTGTCAGTTTTTTTGTTTTTTTTTAAAAAAAAAAAAATTTGTAACAAATTTTTGAAAGAAACTATAGTAAAGAATATACTAATTATCTGGCAAAATAAATCCTTAATATATTTTATTTCGGTTGCTGTCAGTTGATAACCTGGAATTGAACTGAAACCAAATAAATAAATAATCTCTTAATTTAATTAAATAAATAAAATATTAGAAAAGTTAGAAACGGTTAATAACAGACAGTTAAATTACAATTATATAAAAGAAAGAATATTTAACAAAATAACTAGTAAATATATTTATAATAATAATATTGTAGAGGATTATAGGTAAATTTGTCAATATGCATTAAGTATTTTGAATTTATGAATTTTTTAGTCAGCTGCATAAATTACTTTCTTAACGAAGTAATGAAATAAATATACAACACCTTATATATTCAATTTAGATATGATTTATACAAATAATTAAAATATGAATTTTATGCTAGTAAATTATATCTAACGAAGCTGATATTACATTATTTTCTATATGAATTTATTAAATTATTATAACAATGAAAATATTGAGCAACGTGAGGAGCATTTGAGAACATCCGTGAACGAAAGCGTAGTGTTTTCTCTGAAAATCGCGTCAATCGCCAAGGTTTCGTGCATCCCGATGTCGTTGACGACCATCTTCTTCCCGAGTCTGACTTAAGTTCCTATGCAATTTTCGCTCTAAAATTGATAAAATTCACCATAATCTCTATCTCGTGTGCAGAAATAATATTTTTAGTATTTTCAAAAAAAAAAAAAAAAATAAGAATAGTTAATTTTCCAGAAATAAGCTATTAAAGTTGAGACTATAATATAATCTGTAAAATATTTTAAAAGATATATATATTAAAATAAGACTTCGACTTTTGCCTTTTGCTTAATAAGTTTTACCCACAACTATATTCAGAAATGTTCTCTTAAATATTTTATTGAAAATCTACTGAGGTGGCAGCGGGTACGTATTTATTAAATTTCGTGTCAAATTCTCATTGTATTCTTATAGAAAGTGAATGTGTAACACTGATTTGACATAATTATAAAGTTATTGTGCTTTGCAACGATTAATATCAAAATTATTGTCCAATTCGTAATGACGATCAGCAGATTTACGTTAGAGGCTAAATCTGACCGATTATCACAATAATTTTGATTATTTATCAACGCAAGCACAATAACGATATTATCGTTTGATTTTATGATGTTAACTTAAAATTATGAAGAGAAAGTTCATCATATTCTTGGCGATAGGATGCGCTCCTATTAGATGTCTAGCATAAAATTTATAAAAATTTGAATTCGAGTGGTCGTATTCGTATATTAGATGGAAGACCCACTTTTTATGAACCACGAAAAAAAGGTACCATTTAGCAAATTTTTATATTTAGACGAATTATACTTATAAAAATCTTATTGGAAATAAATCTTTTGAACTTATTTATATGTTTATAGAAATATAATTGCTTTATTCAACAAAAAAGCAAGATTTAATGCCTCCTCAATTAACAAATTTTCAAGATGTAACGACTTTTATTGGTAATTTATCTTCGATTATTTTGATTATTTTATTATCCTAAATTTTTTTGAGAAATATGTGATGAAAGTACAACCATTAATACTGCAACAATAAAATATATCCTTTTGTCAACCACTTAGATACTAAATGATAATTAAAAAAAACTTAAACTTAAATTAAAAAAAAAGTCCGAAATTAAAAAAAAAAATAAAAAAAAATAAATTTGCGAAAGATGGTAATTGGTATTCCACATAATTGAATTGATATCACGAAAGTGAAAAAAATAAATTATCTAAACACTTGCTAGAAAATTCTTTTTTGAGATATTTATTAATTAGCCTCCTTTTATCTTTAGTTCCTAAAATATTATAATTCAATGACAAAAAATTTAAAATCTAAACTAAAAGTGAGCGATGGGATCTTTGAAAACTTTTACAGTTAAAAAAATATTCCATAATTACTATCTTTGCGCTTATATTATTGAAAATAGAAACAAGTTACCTAAATTAATAATACGGTAACGGTAAGTATTATTTATTGTATTATTTATTTGCTTAAAATAAATTAACGTTATTGTATGCCTAATATTCATTAAAAAACAAGATCGTCTACATCATATGGATAAGCACGATAATAGATCTAATAAAGTAATGAACTATCGATGTATCACGAAAATTTTTATGACAACTATAGCACGAAGAATTGCTTACCACTTGCGTTTCACACAAGATTGAATCAAAATTTAATGAATATAAAAAGATTCTGCAGTTGATTAATAATTTCTTATCGTATAATACTACTTATTATAACGGCTTTTTAATTTAAAGAGAATGACTTTTAATTATTTCTATCTCAGAATAAATTAACTTATTTTTTTTTTACTATTTCCTTTTTTTTTGTATAACTATTAATATTTATAATAATATTTGACTTTATTTCAATTATTTGAATAGTAAAGTATTTTTAATTAATTTCATTTGTCATTAATTACTTTAGTTTTATCTTTAGTTCCTTAAATGTTAAAATCTTTAATTTTTTGCTTATCTCTATCTGTAAAACATTTTATTTGTTTGCTTTACTTTTATTGGTATCTTTAATTCTTAATAATAGATAAGAAAATATTTTTAAACAATCAATATATTGAAAAAAATCTGATTAACTTTGCAAATGATTTTTTTAGACTACGTAATATTTATCTAACGAAAAAAAATTTATAATAATTATGTCGTATTACGCTCAGTTCTTTATATAAATGGCAAATTTTTCAATTTTTTTTTTTTTAAAATCATTCAAATATTTCTTTCTAGAACCAATTTTTTTTTATTTTTGTTTACAAAATCCATAAAATAACTCGCTGAAATTCAAAAAAGTTCAAAAGAAAAGTACTGTAAGAGCGAAAAAATTACGAGGAACTTAAAAAATATAAAATATAAAACAAATAAATGAACAACAGAAATGGTGATAAAATATCTTGTAGATCTAAAGAAACAAAAATTTGAAGAATCGGAAGATTCTAAAGTTACATTACTATCATTTTGTGGCTTGATTTTGATCTTAAATAATTTGGTTCAAAACCTTTCTCAAGTTGTTTTTTTCTATAAAATGGAAGGATCATTACGATCGGTCAACGGTCCCGGTCTCGGATTCAGCGAATATTCATCACAAAATTTCGATATCCGGTCATTATTCGTGCAGCGTGTCTGTCGTTTGTAATTTTTGTATTTAACCCAGATTATGTTGGAAAATATATGCGAAGAAAAAAGTAGAAAAGTAAGCGAAACAAATAATATAAGCAAAATAAATAAATAAATATAAATTTCAAATAATTACAATATCTGTATCTTGATAAATTTATTAACGTTAAACTATATATATCTTGTATATAAATAGTTTAGAATAAATGAAGAAGTCATTTGCTCAGATTTCTGTTAAAAGTAGCTATTGAAAGATAAAATATTTTATTCGTGTGTATGTTAGTTAAATTGTATTGTTCGTTTTATTTGAAATATAATGTATATTTATTAGTTAGTTTCATGTGAAATTGAACCTGTTATAAAAGACAAAGTTCGTCATTTTTATAATGGTTGTGTTACAAATTTATTTTTTTTTAAAAAGAAAGTATTATGTTTTCTTCGTATTTTCTTCACAATAGGTGTCCATGTATAAACTTGACATTAACTACTGAACTCTCAGATCAGTACTTTTCGCGAAATTTGAGTTGTACCGTACTGCACTGTTCCCTAATGCTACTTGCTGAATAAACCTATAACTATAAGGATTGCCATTTTGAAGAGTTTCTTATTTAATAGAAATTTCTTAGAAATAAAGTAATTGCTTCTATTTACTGTCATGTATAAACGCGGCATACATGCTACCGCCTTTTTTGAGTCGTTAATAATTAAAAATACCCGTTTTTTATAAAATTGAAGAATTGTCTATATGTATGTGTATTTATTGTGTATTATTAATAATAGACACACTAAAATTATTGTGCTGCATTAATTGAACAATTGACAGAAATGATAAGAAAGTAACTTCTGTACTTATTTTAACATTATGTTTAGTTTTTATCTGTCTGTTTTTATGAAATTTAAAAATAATATAGGCCACATCAAGAAAATTTTTGATGCAAAGCATTACAGCCCATAAATTCCAACGTATTAATATCGAGATCAATTTCCCTGGTTAAATATTCTAAAAACATACGAATTAGTAATAATATATAATTAATATGTACATTTAAATAATCAGATTACCTTTATTAGATTCATTAATATTCACAATATTCGAATTAATATCTATATTCAATTCTTTTGTCATGTAATCTAATAATTACAGAATAGTCTTAGATTATATATTAATATTCTAGGAACACATTTTTCTCTTATCATTATTTATATAGAGATTTCGCATAATTCTAATATACTGTATAGAAATAAATAATTTAAATAAAGCAAATTTACCATTATCAGATAATCTACTTTTTTTATTACTTTTGTTATCATCAATTAATTCATCTGTAATTTTTCTTTTATCTTTTATTTTTTCAAAAAAAAATATATTAATTTATAAAATTTAAAAGTTAAAAAATGATCATTCATATAAAT
>CAJVPP010002862.1:0-13302 GCA_910592005.1 Funneliformis mosseae
AATGGTTAAAATATCCAGATCAAAGAAGAAACTTAGCTAATGTTTTAAAAAGAGCTATCATTAAAGAAACCAATAATATTGACCTTGATGACGAATATATGAGTGACAATAATAATACTCTTAGAACTGCGGTCAGATGTACTATTTAAATTTATCATAGCAATGTGCAAGCTATCCTTGATTCTGATGCAGCTATCAGTATTATTACAAGTAGTTTAGTCAAACGACTTAAATTAAAGATTGATGAACCATCAAAAATAATCATCAATACTGCTAACAGAAAAAGAGCTAGAGCTTTAGGAAAGATCAATACTGTCAAAATGACTATTGGATCTATTCGTATTCCAATAACTTTATAAGTCATTGAGTCCCTAACGAAAACTTACTACTAGGAACTGATGGGTTTAAAAGAACTAAAGCCATTCTTGACTTTGATGAAAGAAAAGTAAAGTTCAGATATATTACAAAATCTGCCTCTGTTCTAATTACTTTTTATGATAGTTCTTCTGTTGAATTAGATAAAGAATCTGATACATCTATGGATAAACTAATTGATGTAATTGACAATTTAACTTATAATGACCAATATGAAGAAGAAGATCTTGATAAACAGGATATCTTTATTTTAATAGTGAAGAAGACTTCTCTGACAAAGAAAATTTATTTGACTTTGATGAAAAGAAGCTATTTGCTAACCCTTGGGATGATAATCTAGCAGTATTCTTAGTTTAAGCTAAACAATCAAAATCTCAAAATAACAAATGGAATATCCAAGAAGACTTACATGTTAGACCTTTGGATGTTAATTAACAAGAAATTTTTGAGCAATTTGTTGAAGAAAATAAAGATATCTATACTTTTAGCCAAATAAAAATTAGTCATACAACTTTGATTTAACACCAAATTCCTACTGGAAATTATGAACCAATTGCTGGTCCCGCATACCGTCTGAAGGATCCATCCAAATTGAAATTTCTCTAAGAAAAAATTAAACGAATGAAAGAAAATAATATTATCCAAAAGTTAAAAAGCCTTTGAGCTTCTCCAGTCGTTATTGTATCCAAGAAAACTGGAGATGCACACATTTGTATTGATTATAGAAAACTTAATACAATAACTAAAGGAGATGCTTATCCTCTTCCACTCATTGACGACTTGCTTGAAAAATTTAGAAATGCAAGTTGGTTTTCTATACTCGATCTTGTTAGTGAATATTGGCAAGTAGAAATGGAAGAGAGTGATCATGAGAAAACTGCTTTTATCTGTCTATATGGTCTGTACGAATTCAAAAGAATGCTCCTGAAACTTTTCAACGTCTAATGAATTTGTCTTACAAGAATACCTTTATAAGTTTGTAGCAGTATATTTAGATGATATCATCATCTATTCAAAAACATATGAAGAACATCTACAATATTTGCAAATGGTATTTGAAGCAATCAGAAAGGCAAATTTAATGATTAAATTGAAAAAATGTCAATTTTGTCTCCCAAATATTCCATTCCTTGGATACATAGTAGGAAGAAGTGGTTTACAACCAGATCCTGAAAAAATTAGAAAAATCAAAGAACTTCCAGCGCCTACAGGATTAACTGAATTAAGAGCAGCCTTTGGATTGTTCTCATATTATCAAAAGTTCGTGAAAGGCTTCTCTCAAATTGCTAAACCAATAACAACCTTACTAAAGAAGGATGCCCCTTATATTTAAACAAACGACCAACAAAAATCCTTTGATATATTAAAGAAAAAATTAATTACATCACCAATCCTTTAATACCCTGACTTTTCTAAGGAATTCATACTTATACCGATGCCTCAGGAGTAGGACTTAAAGCAGTATTATCTCAACTTAATGAAAATAAAAATGAACATATTATTGCATATGCGAGCAAAAGCATGAATAAAGCTGAATAAAACTACCCAATTACTGATCAAGAATGTTTAGCAGTAGTTTGGGCTATAAGAAACTTTTATCATTATCTTAGCTCTAAATCTTTCACCGTCGTAACTGATCACTCTACCCTTAAATGGTTAAGAACCTTAAAAATACTAAAAGGATAATGTGCACGATAGATAATGGAACTACAACAATATGACTTTAATATTCAACACAGACCTGGAAAAAATAATGCTAACGCTGATACATTATCTCAATTAATTTCTGAAAAAGAAAAAGATAATTTCTCAAAAGAAGTTTTTATGCTCACAACAAATAAAAATGACAATAAAGAAATAGAATAGCATATTTCTTCTGAAAATAGTGAAATTTCATCAGAACGATCACAAGAAGAAATAGATTTGGAGGAAGAATTAATGTCACAATACTCTCATACACCTTTAATCACTGTAGGATATCAATATCCTAAGAATGAATTGGAAGATATTTTTAAAGAAAATATCAAGATTAAGCAAGTTATAGCTAATCAACCAATAACTAAAGGAGGATTATAATGTAACTATAGTTGTGACATTGAAAACCATCATATCCACACATATTGCAGAGCATGTAAGAGAAATTTGCCATATGGAATAATTGAACACCATTGTATTATTGGATTTGGCCCAAGACAAATTCAACCAGATATGGACCCTAATTACTTAATTAATGACCTTTGGTGGGATGAACCAATCTTAGTTCAACAAGAAAATCTTTACTCTCAGCTTTATTATATGGGACCTTTGCAATAAAAAAGGGGGAAACGGCTGAAAAAAATAAAAAATGAGTTAATGCTAAATCTGAACATATTTTGGCTTAAAAATCATATTTGGCATATAAAAGTAAAATTGATTTTTTCTGGCAGTTTCCTCCCTTTCTATTGCAAAGGTCCTATATGCTTAAAAACCCTTAGCGTCTTCTTGTTTCCCACATTTGAATATTTTAATTTATACTCATATTTATTTAAGAAATATTAGTAATAAGTATTTAGAGTGAAAGCAAAAGTGTCTATATTGTGATAGACAGTTCAAACATCATAAAACTCAATCAATATAATAATTTATTTGTATATATAACCTTAAATCAATTACCTACATCTTTTAACTTAAACGAAATTGCAAAATTAAAAAGGCAATCAAAATTTATATAGTTTGACTTAATTTCTTATATAAAAAGCAAAGACAAAGAAATGCCACTGAACAGTTTCTAAGGGTCATAAAAGAAACTGAACTAGATGCAATACTTTATATGATACATAATGATCCAACAGCTGAACATTTTTCTACTGATATCATGTTTAACAAGGTTCGTACTAGATATTATTAGCCTTAAATGTATGAAAGTATCAGAAAATATGTTCAATTATGCGATACTTGCCAACGACGAGGAAGACCTAAAACAAAGAATAAATTACATCCTATTCCAGTTAATTCACCATTTTATAGAATTGGAATAGATTTTGTTGAACTTTTACCACGAACTAGTAGAGGAAATAAATATATTATTGTCGCTATAGATTATTTAACAAAATGGCTAGAAGCTAAAGCAGTTAAGGATAACACTGCTAAAAGTGTCATCAAGTTCTTATATGAGGATATTATTTGTCGACATAAATGTTCAACTAAGATCTTATTAGATAGGGAATCTCATTTTAATAATCAATTAGTTATAGAGTTGATGGAACAATTCCACATTCGTTATAATCTATTTACTTCTTATCACCTTAGGATAAATGGATTAGTAAAAAGATTCAATAGAACTTTATGTGAATCATTAGCAAAATTGGCTGAAAGATTTACTCAATGGGACCAATATATTGCTCCAGTTTTATTTGCTTATCGCACAAGCAAACAATCAGCCACAAAAATTAAACCCTTTTATTTAGTTTATAGACGAAATGCAACATTACCTATTAATAATCCTGATAATCCTAATGACCTTTGTACCAATCAAAATTTTACTATCTAGGAAAGAATTGATCATTTGATCTCTGCCCTTTTACAAGGACAAGTTTTCATCCTATTTATATAAAAATACAATTATAAGAATTTACTATCTAACACTGAACTATTTTATAATGCTAAGATAAATATAAAAGATAAATTATAATTTAATGATAATACTAATATAATAAATAATAATAATAAAATATAAGAATAAAATAAATAAAATAAAAATGTTAACTAAGTTAAAAATGCTAATGATGTTAATAACGTTGATCATTTGTCAATCTTTTGTGACGCAGTAAGATTAACTTCATATGGTATCAACGTATAGTAAACGCTTTTAATTTAATTTTTATTTTTTTAAGATGGTAGTAGAAGAAATTTTGTAGGAAAATTATGAAAATATTTTTATTTTTTAGATATTGTAGTAAGGAAAAAAAAATTTTTTTATAATAATTAAATTAATTTTTTATTGCATACCAAAAAAGCAAAAAATAAAAGAAAAAAAATACAAAATAAAACTTGATTTTTTTTTAATACAAATTCAAAAACAAAAAAACATTTATAAAAATTTTTAAATAAGTTTCATTATTTAATTTTTGTTAAATTAATAAAAAAAACTAATAATTTAAAATAACTATAAAAATAAAATTCAAAAACTTAATCAAATAAATTTAAAAATACAATGATAAAAAATATCTATTTTTCTCAGGAATTATTATCATTAATTATAGAGTCAGTAGTATTAGCAGTTATGAAGGTTATATCAGCAACTATTTGGGATAGGATTTGCATTTAAGACCTTGAAGATATACCTATTTTTAATCTCATTCATTTAACTTAAATTTTTTTAACCTTTTTTCGAAACAGTACTTTAGAAGATACAATTTATTTGACTATTACTTAATAATGATAAATTAAGCTATAGTATATTTAAAGCTTATTGATCATTATTGTTATTTAGATTAGTAAAATAAATAAAATGTCTTTAAGCTAAGCATATGCTTTTCAGAAATCATTTTTATTTTAGATGATTTCATTATTTATAGGTAAAATATAAGTAATCGTACTTACTAACATAATGGTAATTTTTTAATAGATTAATTTATAGAATTAGTTTTAATTTGCAAGAATGTATTTGAACTTCATATTTTATTAAATAAAAAATACAAGTTGTTACCTATACAAAAGAATATAGATATATACTTAAAGTTAGAATAATAAAATACATTAGTTCAAAATTCACACAATTCTCTTTCATTTAAGTTCTCTCTAATATAAAAATCGAGATGTGATTTTTATTTATATTTTTTATAGTTTTAGTTATATGATAACAATTTGCATTACAAAATCATTAAATTCGTATTTATCAGTTTGATATATCAATATTAATCATTGTATGATAAATCAGATAAATAGTAATTATTACACTAATTGAATATCAAAATTTTAAAAACTTTTAACTGACTAAATTGTTAATTAACCAGTTAATGAGTTAGTGATCTTAATGATCTCAACCAGTTAGTCCTAAACTTCTGATATCTTTTTCATTTTTATAATGAACTTAAGAGTCTAAATATTAATGAGATTATAAAGTTACCTTTTTATTCTTAATGAAGCCAATTGGAACCTATGGAATAAATACTAATTGGATGTTTTCACTTGTGGATCAGGTATTTCTACCATTTCTTCTATCAGTTATCCAACGATAATCATTCATAAAGTTGAAGCTCATACATGCTATTTCTGTTTTAGAAATCAGTTAGTTAATTAATACTAATAAATCAGTATTTTATTTATTTTTCAATATTCAAGGTATTGAATCTACAAGATTAATATAGTAAAAAATACTTAAATTCTTAAATGCCTATCCTAAATGAGATTATAATGATTTAATATTTAGAAAAAGTTGAAAGTGTAGAATAGAAATTATTTAGGTTATAAGTCTTAACTTTATTGCAAAATATGTGAACAATAAGGCTAACCTTAGTTATATATAATATAAACATGTATTCTGCTACATATTAGTATGCATAGCACAGCCAATTCTCTGATTAGATTACAAAATTAAAATTTTAGATGAAAATTAATTAGCCATAATTATAATTATTTATTTTAACTGATTAAAGAATATCTTTAACTAACTTAGATATTTAAAAGTAAACTAATTTTGACTTCTAATCCAATATTAAAAATTAAATTTTAAACTGATTGACTTAGGTAACTTACAGCTGATTTCATAAGTCACAGGACAGCTAATAATAATTGAGATTTTTCTGAAAACATTTATAAAAATTTGAAAAAGCCAACCACATTTTTATATAGGTAAAAAAATTATGTCACTATATCAGAATACTGATCTGAATATAACGATAATGTTTTTTCTTCAAAAAATTCTATACTGAGTTTTTTTTATCAATCTGCAAAATAATCATCTGTTCTGTGACTTTTAAAATTTACATTCTCAAATAGAAAAGTAAGCTTAGGGTAGAGATAGACTCATATTCATTTAACTTAAGTTAACTTGAGTTAACTTGAGTTAAATTCTGATTCAAGTTAAGATTTCTTGATTTAAGTCAGAATTTGAGTTGACTTGAATTAAAACTACTTGAATCAACTTCAAATTTATGTTATATTTTATAAAATACATATAATTCTTTTTCTTAAACTGCATTTATTAGTATAATATAATTAATATTTATTATATAATTATTGAATAAAATTTTTAAAAAAATTTCCTTTAGTTCAGCTTCCAAAATATTATAAAATTTTGGCTTGCATTGTATTTTTTTGGCTAACATTATGACTTTAATTTGAATTTGACTCAAGTTTCTAACTCGAATTTCCAACTTGAGTACTTTTCAAGTCAAAAATTTCTTGATTCAACTTTGATTCAAGTTAACTTTTCTGATTCAAGTCTAAACTCTAACTCAGGGTAATAGCTAATTCTCATTTCAAGTTTCTAAGTTAGAAAGATCATATATAATTCAATTCTACTTGAAGTTTGCTTTGAGCCACCTGATATAACTTCTTCCAAAAACAAAATCTGGGAAGGAAAGCAAAGTTAATCTAAGATCCTGAGATTTTTTATGATTCTATAGCCTTTTGATCATCAGCTGTGATCTTGTTCATTCTTAAAGTGATAATCAAAAGTTTTAAGAGTCAATGTGATCAAAATTCTACTATAAATGTAAATAATAAAATATTATAAATGAATAGCAATACCTCAGTTGAAGTAAATTGTCAGATACTTATAGGATTCTCTGAAGCAAATCTTTTGAAGAATTAATGATGACAGACGAATTCTCAGAATTGATAATGTTATTACAGCTAAGTTCAAAAATCACAGAACGGATGATTATTTTGCAGATCGAAGTGTATATCTTATATTTTAACAAAGTGGGTTTGTTAGAACCAGTGGTTTCAATAAAAGTTCTCATATTATGCATCATAATCGCTATATTTGATTAATCCATGTCTTTCAAATACATTTAGTCATAAGGCAATAAGAAGAGAGTATTATTTCTCATAATAATTTTTCATAGTTTCCTTTTTTGTATAGATCGGTTTTAAAAAAAATTATTATTAATGTTTTGTTCAGAAATTATATTATTAAAAGGCCAAATTTAACCTAAATTCCGGGTTTAGGTTATTATCCTATAAATAATATTTTTAAAGTACTTTTCACGTGATAAGTACAGTTGCGGTCAAGGATAATATCCTGAACCTGGGATACATTTGGGAGGGTTTCTAGGAAATCAGGTTCCGAGAAATTTTTCACTTAAATTAAGAGCTTAATACATTTTAATCTAATAACATCAAAAACTAAAATGCAATAAAAATCTCAATTTTGTTAAAAAATTCCCAAAACCTGATTTTCCTAGCAATTAACCCATATAATTAAAATATTAATTGCATTGATAAATTATTTTTAATTTACTTTAAGTATTATATTGATTCAATATATTATTTGATATAACTATTTGAGTTTATTTTTGATATAAATATGAAAATTTATATAAATAAACTTGATTTTTTCACTTCTTAAAAAATGATTTCAACTCAAACTTTATCCTTTAAATCAAAATTTATCTATAATCAAATTTCTTCTTTTACAATTTTCTCTTTATATAAAATGTTACTAAAATGCTAACAAAAAAATTATCACAAGAACAAATAAAATGTAAATCAAATTTATCAATCAACTAGTCAATTTTTCAAATAATAAACTGATTTTTTACTTTTTACAATAGAATTTCAGTCACTATCAAAATCTAAACATGCTCATAATATCAAAATTAGCTGATTAAGAGTTAGAATGTAAGTTAAAATTTATTAATTGACTAACTAATTTTTCAAATGATAAACTGATTTTTTTGTTTTTCTACAATAGAAACACAATTAAAGCTCTAAATAATTCAGTTTAGTTTGGATTAGATGCTAATCCATATCTGAACCAAAAAATTTCAGTTCAGTTCAGTTCAGATTATTAATCTTAAAAATGCTAATCTGAATCTGAACTGAATTGCAAACTGGTAAAAATCTGAACTGAACTGAAATTTTTAGATTAATCTAAAATTACAGTTCAATTATATAAGGAATCTACAATTTATATGCGAAACTCTAAGAGAATCGCAAAAAATCGTGAATTTCTCTTTGAGATTCACAAAATTCGAAAAAAAATCGCAATTTTTGCGATTCTTCAAGAGTTTCACAATAATTTTGCGAAATTCTAAGAAAAATCGCAAAAAATTGTGATTCTCTAAGGTTTTCGCAAAATTCAAAGAGAAATTGCAAAAAATTGTGATTCTCTAAAATTTTCACTAAATTTTTGCGATCCTTTTAGAGAATTCGTAAATTTTATGATCTTTCAAGAGTTTTACATATAATTGAACAGAACTTTCAGATTAATCTGAAATTATTAGTTTAGTTCAGATTTTTTTCAGTTCAGATTAGAATTATAATCTGAAAAAAATCTGAACTGAACTGAAAATTTTCAGATTGATTTTTAATTTTTATGCAATTCAAAATCGATCTAAACTGAACTGATCCAAAAAATCTTCAGATTAATCTGAACTGTTTATAACTTTAAACACAATCAACAGCAACACCAACAAAATACTTTAAACAAAAAAATCAGCTGATGAAAAACCAAAACGTAAGTTGAATTTTATTAATCAACCAGCTAATTTTTCAAATAATAACCTGATTTTTTTGCTTTTCTATAATAGAAACACAATTAACAGTAATATTAATAATATACCTCTAATAAAATAAATCAGCTGATAAAAAGTTAGAATATAAGTTGAATTTTATTAATTAACCAACCAATTTGTCAAATAATAACCTTTTCTATAATAAAAAAAGATAAAAATATATTTATAATATTATTTAAAAATAAGTCAGTTTTTGTAAAATGTAAGTTAGTTATAATATACTATCTTTATATTAATGCTAAATAACTTTTCAAATTATAAAAATAAATTTAGAAGAAATGCAAAAATAATATGAGAAATTTAGCTCTTATCAAAATTTTGATGATAACTAATGACTAATATTTCAGCTATAATTAAATTTAAGATTCTTGATAATTTAAATAATTTAGAATTTAATATATTATTTTTGATTTATTTTAATTTATTATTTTATAATTAATAATATATTTTTTTTATTCCTATATAAAGAATCAAAAGTTAAAAGAAAAACTTGCTGAATTTACTAAGAGAATTGAGAAATTAAAGTGATAAAATTCTAATCTCTTAAAGAAAACCTGATTTCTTGCTAAAATTAACAAAAAATTCAGTAAAAAAAATGAAGATTTATAAAAAAGATAAAAATTTATATACTAATATCTTATATTTACAATAACTAATTTTTTTTTTTTAATATTTAAGACTTAAATGATTTGAAAAATTATAGTTATTTAGATTACTCCTGCAAAACAAAGAAAAGTCAGAAAATTTTTATTAAAATCAAAGAAAAAAAAACCAATTTGTTATATTGATGATAAATTGGAATTATTATAAAATAATTCTAAGAATGATGATAATTCAGCAACAGAAAAGGCTAATATAAAAGAAATTAAAATATATTTAAATTTATATTTAAATAATTTAAATTTTTAGCTGATTTTTTTCTGCTTGTCGTATTTAGACTGAAATAAAGACAGTTTGAAAACTATCAATTCAAAGATGATTTGAATTATAACAAATCTTTTAATAGTGAAAAAATGCTGCATTATATTATAGTCTAATTTCAGAATTACAAAAATCTTTGGCTCTAAATTATCAGCCTTTTGTTGACTAACTTACAAACTGGCTAAAATCCCTTCATAAATCATATTAGTCAGCTCGAAGAATAAAGAAAAGTGGAAAAAATCCTTTAAGCTATAGTGAATTTATAATAATCAAATATATAATGTAAGCAAATAGAATATATTCTGAATTTAGGTCTATTTGAATCAATAATTTAATATTATTTATTATTTATTAGAAAATAACTTAACAAGTAAAGGTCATAATGAATTTGTTTAAAGAAAATAATTAATAATTACAAAATATAAAAGGTAATCTTATTTTAAATGCTTAGCAATCGCCTATACCATTCATCAGAAATTAGTGAAATAGATGAAAAATTATCAAAGATCTATTATTATTATATATAACTATTCTAACGATTAGCTAAGGTTTATTATTTTCTTTATATAATTTAGTATATTTTAAATTTATTTAATATATTTTACTAATATTCTTTCTTATTTTTTTCTTTTAGCTGAAATATTTATTTAAAAAAGTATTCAATCCTAGTGTTGTATTATTATCATTTCAAATTCAATAAAAATAAAAATACAATAATAATATGCAGTATTAGAACTGGTCATATCTCTATAATGCTTTAAAATAATCATATAAAATATAATCTGTTATGATTTATGATACTAAAATTAAAGCGGATATTATAATTGCTAAAGAATATGTGATTAAAATTAAAGAATATACTGAAGTCAGAAGAGAAATTTCATATGCTATTAAAGAAAGTAAAAATGATCTAATAATAGATGATGGTGAATGATAATTTTTAGATAATTTAAAAGGTAAAAAGTTAATTTTATTATTTTTACATTTTTTTAGTAATTCAGAATAGAAAATGGTTGATTTTATTAATTATCTTTTTGTTTTTTTTGGTGATTTAAGATGAAAACAGATCAATTTTTATTATTTTATTATTATCTTTACATTTTTTCAGATGTTTTAGAATGAGAATAGGTTGATTTTATTATTTTTACATTTTTTAAATGATTCAAGGTAAAAATAGGTCAATTTTATTATTTTTACATTTTTTTTCAAATAATTCAAGGCAAAAATAAATTGATTTTATTATTTTTACATTTTTTTCAGGTGATTCAAAATGGAAATGTGTCAATTTATTAATTATCTTTACAATTTTTTTGGGAGATTTTGGGTTGATTTTTCTATTTTTTATATTTTATATTTATTATTTTTATATTTTTAGGATAATTTCAAAAGAAATGGATCATATTTATATAATATATTATTTATTAATCTATATTTAAAATGATTGTAAAGGATTTTAAAAGAAAATAGATCATATTTTATTATTTTATTATTTTATTTTTAATAGAAAATTAATCAGTAGGTTTTAGTAATATTTTTTTGTTATATTTTTGCAAATTTATATTAGATTTTTATTATTAATAAAATTTTAATATTTGATAAATTTAATAAATAAAATATACTGATTTTATATATTTATTAATATTGTATTACTTATCTGATTAGAATCAATTAACGTCAATTAGCATCTAAATTGTTACTGAATTAATTCTAAGTTAAGACTAAATTAGGCTGATTTATAGTTGAATTACTTGTCTGATTAAAATTGATTAGCGTTAATTAGCATCTGAATTATTACTAAATTAATACTGAATTAAGGTTAATTTTATAATTAAATTACTTATCTGATTGGAGTTGATTACTATCAATCAGTATTTCAATTAATGCTAAATAGCTATATTTGATTGAAGTTAATCAGTATCTATTAGTGTATGTTTATATTGATTAGAAAATATAGTAAATCAGTCATAAATAATATCAAAATCAGTTTAAAATTAGCCATTCAATTTTTAGCCAATTTGGATTATTTTTGACTAGTGATACTTCAGCTAAATATAATGCTTAAGTTAATAAAAATTCAAGAGATTCTTATTTTTTTCTTTATAAAATCAATAAAATCATTTAATTTGATTTAATTTATTTATTTTATAAAAGATATATTTATTTATTTAAAAATGTTCTGTAATATTAAAATATATAAAATTTTTATATTATGAAAGATTTTTATAATTTAATATTACTTGGTATATTTAAACATTTAATAAACTGAGTTAGCATTCTTAAAGAAATAGTTTTATTAAAAACTATACACTTCCTACCCAAAAGTATTAGACCACTCCGTGAATTGCAGATCTGCAGTAATTATATAAGATTTACACAACTTAGAAAATATTTATTGAAATTTAATTATCGAAATGATCATCATTATCTCTTTTTTTCTCCTTTTCGCGCAATTTTTTCTATAAACATTCTTTAATATGCCCAAAAAGAAAGAGCTTACAATTATTGAACATGAAATTATTATTGGTTTACATAAAGCAGGTGAATCTGAGAGAGCTATATCTAAAAAAACAGGTCACTTAAAGACAGCTATCCATCATATAATTACAAAGTTTAATAAAACGGGTCTTCTTATCAATGTTCCTAGAAGTAGACGACTTAAAAAACTGACAGAACAGGACAAACGGCATTTAAAGCTTATTATTAATAAAGAAAGGCGAGAATCAGCATAAAAAATACAAGAAACTTTTGTAAATTCAACTGAAAATGAAGTGAGTAAGAATACTATACGACGTGCATTTTATGAAATGGGATATCATAGCCAAATTGCTCTTAGAAAACCTTATATTAGTGAGTCAAATAGACGTTTCTGATTAAAGTGGTCACACAAGAGACGATTATGGACAATTAATGACTGAAAAATGTTATTTGGAGTGATGAGTCTAGGTTCACACTATTTCAAAATGATGGAAAAATTCATGTTTGGCATCTACCAAAGGAGAAGTATGATGTTAATTGCTTAGTTTCTACAGTGAAGCATGGTGGAGGTGGTATAATGATGTGAGGATGTTTTTCATGGCATAAAATGGGTCTTTTAGTAAGAATTGATGGGTAAATTAACAGTGAAAGATACATAGAAGAAATTCTTGACTATCATTTAATATCATTTTTAGAAGAATTTAAAGAAGAATATGGGGAGTATTTTTTTCAGCAAGATAATGCAAGTATTCATACTAGTAGGAAAACACGAGATTTCATTGAAGAAAATGCAATAATTCTTTTACCA
>CAJVPP010002863.1:0-13301 GCA_910592005.1 Funneliformis mosseae
GTAGTCCTTTACAGTTTTGTGAAAAAGATGTGTCAGGAAAGAAATTGCGTAACAAAAAAGCGACTTCCCCAAAACACTTGAAAACCAAGATTCCACGGCCGCAAATAATTCGTTACATTGAAGATAGTTTGCGTAGAGAATTTTATCGTGAACATCCATACGAACTGTTGAAACCACAAATCCTGATGGAGAAAAATGAAGGAATTGTGGAAGATCACGGAGAATTATTATGTAATTTGAAATTCCCTTGTCGGGTTACTGGTGAAGAGTAAATTAATTTAAACCTTTTGTAAATTTTATTTAAATTACTTTTAATTGATTTGTTACCACAAATTAACAAATTAAAGTTTTATTCTATTTTCTTTTTTTTAGTGTGATTAGATACCAAACGTATTTAATGAAAGATCAAAAATTTGGAAAACATCAGGCATATGTCGAAGCCTGTAACGAATTTTATAAAATTCGAGCAAGAGAAGAGGTTGCGGAACGCGTCGCAGAAGAGCAAGCTCTGTTATTCGGATCTAAAATAAGTCAATCGCAAACCGAAAGATCCTTATGGTTGGAACATAAGAACCTTCAAAAGTCTGAACCACGAGTGATTAATCAAGTTTTGAGAATTATGTCTTAAAATGTAATATTATCCCTGTTTATTAAACTGTTCTTTGTAATTCAATTAAATAATTGTTGAATCAAATGTTTCGCCACCTTGTTCAAGAAAATCTATCTCTTCTTTTGTAGGTTTTCTCCCCAAGATTTTATTCCTATGAGGAAATCTACCAAATCGTTTAATTATGTTTCTATGGGATTCGGCGTAAGCAAGGAAACTTTTCAACGTCTCCGAATAAATCTAAATTAAAGTTACAAAAGGAACAACAATTAATTATAGACATTTTGGTTGAACTTACCAATCGCTATTATCAATATATCTTAAATACCTCAGGGGCGGTATCAACTTGCCACTTATGTTTCTGTAAACTGAGATCCTGATCTTCCATTTTCTCGGAATGTTCTAGTGGCTGGAAAATTGAACTTTGTTCTGTAATTTTCTGCGGAAATATTAACATAGCATTAAAGATTTTATTATAATACCAAATAAATGAATTCTCTTTGAATCGGGTCCAATTTTTCATCCCATTTACGATGAATGCAATATTTGGCAATTTCCGATGCGAGTGGGTCAAAATCGACAAACGGTCTTGCAGTTCCACGAAATATATTACGAGGAATTTGATCGAGTAAGATCGCTAAACTTAGGGTTCCCTTTAAGAATGCAAAAAAAAATAAATTTAAACATTATCATTAATATGAAATTAACTAATTGCAATATATGAATGAAGCTACCTCTGGAGTTTTTTTCAAATCTTCAATATACATTCTTTCCTCAAAAATATCTTCCAAATCTTTGCTAAAATGCTTTCTGCATTCGGTATCTACTGTTGCTCCACCGGAGAACCAAAATTGTATTAAAGAAAGCGGAAGTATCTCTCCATTTTTGAAACCTAACATCACATAAAAAAAAAAGGAATAATTATTTATAGAAAATAAAGGATTTGATTATCTCGTTCTTCCTATAAAATACAAACCTTTAAACCAAAACGAAAGAACTTTTTGTTTTAATTGAATTGCTGCGGATGCCATTGGAAATTTATTTATTTCTTTTTTTGTGGGAATTGCGATTACCGATTCCTTTGTTCTAGAATATATTGGAATTTGCGATTACTAATTCCTTCATCTAAATTATTAAGAAAACGATGTATTATGTAATAATAAAAATCATAATTACTACATTTAATTAATGGGGAATTTTGTATACGAGTAGAATCAATGTTAATTGGTAGCATTGATAAACCTGCGCAACACTTTTTGTTGATTGGATTTCCATTACGGAAAAATAAGCAAAACTTTAAAAATTTACACTTGGGCATTCACGGACATTACGGAAATTAGCTCCTTTTAAAAATTATTTATCTTGTGCTGTCAATAAATCCTTGCTCTAGAAGCAAAGTTATATGATGGCGTTATTTGCAACATTTGTGATGTGATACAATAATAAAATAAAGATAAACGTCAGAATAACCAACCATTGACCATTGTTCCTTAATAATGCTCTTTAATTACAGAAACAGTATATAAATTATATTAAATCAACATGTGATTATCTAAATTTGGTTTCTTGATGAACATAAAAAAAGTGAAATTATTAGAATTGAAAGTTTTCACATTTCCCTTTCTTCCACATTACTTAGTTTCCTCTTTTTTTTTTTTACCGAATTCATTCATTGATATTTTTTTTTTTAACTTTATACATTCCTTTCATTCATTTTTATTTCATCTCATGGAATAAATTCTATTTTTTTTTTTTTATTTATATTTGAATAAATACATAAGGATACGTTGAATTGTCGTTAATTATGTCGAATTCAACCATTTGCGAGTGAGTTTTGTGTTTTGATTTGTTCTTTTTTTCCTTCACTTCAATTTTCATGCAAGAATCGATGTTAATTATTTTCAATTTTCGAAGGTTCACTTATAGTATAGTCAACTGCGAAGGGTCAAAAGAATATAATATATTGTACATAATTTCAATAGCATTGTGGTCTATCATTTGTATATTTTCTTTTGCTTTACTTTATTGGAGACTAAAATACAGGGAAGATTCAAGATTATTCACTGGTAAATTATTCACTCCTTTGGAAGGGTTTCTATTATGGTGTGGAATAAATAATTTGAGTAAGAGACGAAAACTTTACGTGATTTCAACATTGATTTTTGGCAAGTTTTAATGGTTTAAAATTTTTAATTATAAATTCACCCTAAATACATATACATATATGTGCATATCCAGCACGCGTAATCTGTTGTGTCGTTATATTTTTCAATTTCCTTTTTGAATATCCGATAATTCGCGAAATCATCTTTGCATTCAGTTGGTCACCGGGTTTCATAGGAATTTATAGTTTTATAGCGGGAATGTTTCAAACCATGACGCGAATGAAATTTGAACAATTTACAACAACAACTTCCACGCATCGAACCTTTGAAAATGTCATAAATGAAAGTAATCATGATGAAAGTCGATCAAAAACCATGTGGATTCCACAAGGTTATCAGGTGACCATCGCCTTTTGGGCTTTGACATTTTTACTCTTTTCTTTAACTACGACCTCTTCTATCATGATGGGATTGAATCGAAATCTTTTACATGAAGAAAATGGTCCCGTTATGAGAAGGAACAAAGCATTTTTATATGCGAATGGTTGTCTCTATGGCACTTTTTGGTTTCATTGTACTTTTATTATTTTCATCTTGACGTTTTATGGAAGGAATTTATTAAGAATGACAGAAGAAAGTTTTATGTTAACAGGAATTCAAGACGCCGGTAGTAGCAATATTCCTGATAGAATAAAAAGAAGGTTGGAAAAAGCAAACATCACCTTCAAAGCATATATTAATAAGGTAGATTATTTTTTTTTTGAATTGAACTCACATTTTATTTTATGTTATATTATTTTATTGTATTTTTTTTGTTATTGTTTTAGATACGTCTATTTAATTGCGGCATCTTTATTATAATGTTATGGTAATGAACCTAACCAATAACAGTTATGAAATTTATGAATGACAAGAACTCACGTGATTCTCACTGTAGGTTCAGCGCGTGTTTGATCCCCCTTGCCGTTTACTACGAAAAGTTATTAAGTGCTCTTTGGATTGGTTTGTTGTATACCGCCATTTCAAATTTTGCACCTTCGATATGTCTTTTCGCGATTTTAATTGCAATTGTACGAGCGTAAGTAATGTAAATTGATATATACTCACATTTTTTTTCACGTGAAATTTTTTTATTAAATATTTTATTTGAATTCAAAATAATAGAGAAATGAATCCGGACCAAGAAGCAGGTTTGTATTTAATTTATATCGAAGCTTTCTTAATTGTTTTGATTAACTCTAAATTCCTTTTATTTTTAAAGCCACCGCAGTAGCAGTTATTGAATTGAATGAGATAAATTCATTTTTTTCAGACGTTGAATCTTGAGTATACCGGGAGGAAAAAAAAAAAAAAATCAAAATATATATATATATATATATATAAATTGTGCGAGATTTTTTTTTTATTATTTTATTTTTTACGAAAATGAAGATATCGTTAAAAAATGAAATTTTATTCGACTTTTTTTTTTTTTTTTTTCCTGCTTGTAATATTCATTAAACAATAATGTGTAAAATAAAAAAAAATTAATTAATCTTTTATAAATAAAGTTTAGTTAGTATCATTTTCAAATCCTCGAACAACGCTTTTACCACCATAGAAAGTGGGTAGATTTTCTTCTTCAATTAAATCCAACATAATTTCTTTTACACGATCCGCAGAGGTTAAGACAAATTTCTTCTTTGTTTCTTCAGCTAGAAACATTGAAATAAATTTAAACATCCAATCACCCCACCAAGGTATATTAACGAAGAGTTTCATGGCCTACCATGAGAGAAACAAAAAAAAAAAATATGCATATTATTAATTAATTCAGGTCAAAATTAATCATTTAAAAAAAAAAATTTTTTTTCTTTTTTTTTTTTGGTTTACCAAAAATTCGGGGTAATTTTCTTGCATAAGTTCAGTGATAAGTTTACTAGCTTGTTTGACGGTTTTATCATAACTTGAAATAGTAACCAAATTGTAATCATGTACTTGAATCATTTGATCAACATTAGTAAAATCCAACAATTTAACCGCTTTTTCCATTAATTGTACACGCCATCTGATAAATTGATCCAAATTTCCAAAAACTTCTTGATTATTGATCCCTCCGTAAAGGTTATAAGTAACGGGTCGAAATTCTTTATCATGTTTATGAATAAACCCAACTTTTGCGAATATTGAACTAGGGAAAGTTTCCGAGAGTAATTCATCGGTTTTAAAACCAATTCTCCATTCGATAACTTTTGTCATCATTACTTTTGCTTGACTTACATCAAGTGACCTAAGAAATTAGGGGATAGGGAATGTGATTATGAATAATTTTATTTTTTTTTTTTTTTAAAAAAAAAAAAATTGTTAATTTTGTTTAAATCTTCACCTGGCTCTTAAAAATTTAATAAGGATAACGTCAAGTCTTTCGTCTTTAGAATCTTTGTCCAAAGCAATGTCCCAAAGAGTATAATTCTCCGGTGCATTGGCACCTTTTAAAATTTCTGGAAGAAGCTCCTTAAGGTCTTGAACCGCTTTCTTTTCATCATCGGTAAATTTAGCAACAATCGAATTGCTAGAATTGTTCCGCGTTTCGGTCATATTTTTTTTTTTACTGTGTGACAAATATTTTCGATGACGATCAATTTCTGAATTAGCTTCAGATATGAAAGTTCGGATTTTTTACCTCTCTCGATTTGAGGGAAAACGAAAAAAAAAATCAATTCTTTCTTAATAGGTTTAAATATTTTATAATTACTAATCAAGTGTCACAACATAAAAGACCAATTTAGTTTAGTGGGTCGAAAATCATTTTTAGATGGTGCAGCTTTCATTTTATCGCGCGTTTTTTTTAACGATCATTCACGTGACATCAAACTCGTCAAATATTTATGAACCCCATCTATTTATATAAAAGCAGTGCTTAGGTATTTAATGATAATAACACATGAGCCTTATCTGAGGAATATACACGGTTCATATCGGACACGTGTTTGGTACAGCATCCTTAAAGGATATTTCGTCTTTTGTAGATGATGTAGAAGGAGGAAGGAGGACAGAATTTTAAATATTTTAACATTGTCTATGTTAATAGGAGCGACATGCAAAACACATAATATTAATAGTTACTAATATGAATGGGGTATCTAAGAGAGAATAGATTTTTCTTTACCCGATCATTATTTTTTGCCAAGTGAGCAGCTATTGACATTATAACGTTGGATGAACATAGGAGAAAAATTCCGGATGAACCTTCATAATTTTAACCATCCTGAAAATATTGGATCTCGATATCCTAATGGAATCCATGACAACGTGTAATAGATGATGAACTTGATTCTCTTCTCCTGTCTTTCTAGTTATACAAAATGTCCAAGAAATTAACTTTGGAGCTCCTGTATCCCGAAGAAATGCTTCGTATCACTGATGAATTCATCATTATTATTCCGATTAACTTCGTAAAAATGGCGAGCATTTATGATATGAGAAAGGAATGTAACGAAGCTTCAAAGGTAAATCCTCGAAAATTTCTTAATCATCAGACTAAGGATTGCTTTGGAATCTACCAAGGGAAGGAAAGGTATTACCCGCGTTATTTGAAATATGATCGATCACATATCAAAGAAATCAAGAATAATACGGGTCTATACCTTTCAAAGTTGAAGTAGTTCGTAATTTCTTAATGTAGCATTATGAATCCTATGTTGAAATTTTCAACTTGAAGAGGACGATTGAACGACTGATGAGGAAAAGAAAAGGATGATCTTCAATTAAGTCATCTATTATCATTTATTAATGAAAGAAATAAATCCCAACGATATATACATACTCCGACATCTTTACATTAAGATTAATATATTATATAGTCAAGTTATTTACTTTAATTTTGGCACAGTTAATAAAAATCCCATGTTGAAATAATCTGCTATAACTTTCATCATTTTTTTAACATTACGATTACCATTCATACTTGTTAATACAAGTGCAAATAGTGGATTCATTAACTGTTCTAAATAAGTCGTTGTCGCTTCTTCTCCTTCAGATAAGTAATATGCTCCAATGTAAGCTTCAAACGCATCTGCTACCTTCTTAGTAATTCCAAGTTGTTCCATTTTATTTTTTGTATCAAGTCCAAGAGTTAAAGAATATGCAGCGAGCAATTTGTTTGAGACCAAAAAACTAGTAACTATTCTGATCTCTGAAGGAGAATAACGTTGAAGATATTTAGCGGTGGCAAATCTCAAAACACAAAACATGAGAACCTTATCACCAAGATATTCAAGCCTTTCCCATTGATTTCGGTGTTTCAAAAATCCTGTTGACCATAAACGTAAAACAGCATTTGAAATATAAGGAAGTGCCGGAAGATCAGTTCTCCATTTTGATGGGTTATTCTCTGTTATTCAAATTAGTTTTGATTTTTTTTTAAAAAAAAAAACACTAATAAATTTTCATTAAACAAATAACGAATGAGAAAACTTACCTTCATCGGAAACGCAAGCTTTATGTTTAGATTGAATAAGTTTAGAATATTTACGCCTTTTTTGACTTTTCTCATTATTAGGAGCAACTGGAATAAATCTTTCACCATCTGTTTCATAATCATCAGAGCAATTGTTTATACCTCTTTTTGCATTGACAACTATTTCAAATTCATCTTTACCAATTTCTATACAATCGATGTCTTCCAAAGACATCATATCTCTATATATAAGAATCTCTTCATCGTCAGAATCGATTTCAATGATTTCAGTTTCATAATTATGGTCATTATCCAGCACTATAATAGGTATTTCCCAATTATCCCCAATTTGATTTCTACTTGATTTTGATGTCGACGTTGCGGTGGATTCAGAGGATATTGTAGAGTTTTCAGATCCTTCCTTAGTCATGGATCTTTTATTATCTTGTTGGATATTTGAAATATCCACGGAACCTTTCTGTTCCTCCTTCAAAAGATTCATTCGCTCGTCATTATAAATAAAAGGATCCATCAATGTGGAGTTCGTTTGTTCCCCTTGAAGATTTACTGAAGTATTTTCATTAATTAAAGTATTCACAACACCTCCAGGATTCAATGAGACTTCTTCATCAATTGATGAATTTATAGAACTTTTCACAGCTCCCCCGGGTTTCACTGAGATTTCCTTATCAATTGAAATACTCATGGAATTTTTCTCAACCCCCCGAGGAATCACTGGAATTTCTTTATCAATTGAAGTACTCATAGAACCGTTCTCAACCCCTGGAGGAATCACTGGAACTCCTTTATCATTTGAGGTGATCAAAGGATTATTCAATAATATGTCTTCATTAACAGACATATCATTCTCTTGAAGATTCGTTAACATTTCTCTATTAGAATTTTTAAAAACCTTGGATACTGCCATGATTGCATTTTGCAATTCAATCATCATGTTTTTCTCCAAATCCATCATTCTATTGACATCTTCTAAAGACATTCCATGCAAAGTACCTAACATTGTCGTGAACGAGTGTGCTAAATTTTGAGATAAGGTCTCCATATGTAAATCACAACTAGAATTAGAATTGGAAGGATCTAAATTTAACGTATTAGATTGTTTAGATCGCTTAGACTCATTTCTCACAGGTTGTCTCAAATTTATTTCATAGGACTTTTCAACATTTGTGTCTTTAGGTACTTCAATGTCTGTTTCCATAAGATCATCAATTATTGGATCTGATCGTGCGTTCGACATGTTTGCTATTTTATCGAAAAAAAAAACCAAACCTCTCTTTTTAGTTATAAATTATAAAGATATTTATCTTGGATAGCAAGCCTTAACATAACAGGCAAGCTAGAATTTCTAAAATATTTAAAATACCTGTCAACCTCTTTTTTTTTCCTTCTTTATTATTCTCTTTTCTGGAAAAAAAAAAAAAAATGAAAATGAAAAATGAAAAAAAAACAAATAAAAAGCCTCCGAGACAACGCTGAGAACTGCCATTTCGAATTATAATAGTTTCTCAAAATAGTAGGTATCAACGTTGTGACTCATTAGACTCATTACACGTGATAAATAACTGTTTTTTAAAAAAAAGGAAAATTTTCATATTAACATACGTATTTCTCAATAATGATATATAAATGTATTTTTAGCTACTTTGATCTAAATAAAAATTTTTTTTTTTTTAAAAATTAATTTTTAAATTTGTTAATATCTTAAAAGATGGCAACCAAAGAAAAAGTTATACAAGGATATGATGTTACTTTGGAGTTCTTGATGGAGGCAAAGAAGAAGTTGGAAGATTGGGAAGAGGAAAATGGAGGTAGATTAAACGAGTTGGACAAAGGAGTTGAGAAAGTTAAAGAGTCAGATAAGATGTGAGGAAGATGAGAAAAAAGGAAAATTCTGGAGAGGAATGAAGAAGATTTGGAAAAGGAGAGAGTTGAATTGGAAAACGAAAAGAAGAAGTTAGAGGATGACAAGAAGGAGTGGGGGAATAAGTTTAAAAAGTTCGTTGGAGAAGGTAATGAACAAATTGCGTAAAAAAAATTATTTTTCGTTCGTTCCATTTCGTTTATTTATTCGATATACTGCTTACAACTTTAACTTTTTTTTTTTTTTTTTTTTACGCAATTATTAACGTTGTTTTTTATATCATTGATACATTTGTTACTCTTTTAAGATGTTTTCATACAAACTAAAGGAGAGAAGCGGAAGGTGGAAGTTAAAATTCTACATAATTCTTTTAAGAATTTGCTTGTTTAAACAAATTTTTCAATACTTGTTTTCATGCCTTTAAATGTCATTTTTTTTACCTCCAATAATCGGTATTTGACTTTTATTTTTAGAGGAAAGCCCAATTGGAGTACAGAATAAGATTATAAAATTAGTGAAAGAAAAGAAAGTGGATGCGCCGTTCATTATGATCGCCTTGAAAGTAATCAAGGAAAAGCAAATATAATGTGCCACCGACCACCAGAGTATGTTGGACGTCCTGTGGTTTGGTTTTGTGATATCTTTGTTCAATTTCATCAAGATTTAAAAAATGCAGAACCAGTTCCAAAAAAATATTATGATATTGCATTGAAACTGTGCAAGGAGATGTCAAAAACTTACCCTAATGAAAATGCTAGAACAAAAGCTTTTGATGACTGTTTTTCTGATGACTTATCACCATTTTATAATTTGAGAAAATTGTTTTAGAAAATGATCGACTAAGTGATGGATTTCTTTTGCATCACATAAAAGATGCCTTAATTGGAAACCGTGAGTTCAAAAATGAAATCGGTGAGTGAATAAGTACTTTTTTGTTTTTCATTTCTCAAAGAAATCTCCTGATCTAATATCAATCCATTTAGGAACTGGTCATGTGGATCCATATCTCCAAGGTGTATATTCATGGCTCAATTATTGGTCAACTGATAGAGGTGATTTTTGGCGTAAACAATGTTGTTGTCCAGGTTTTATTATATCTGTTGCTGGATCTTGAATGATGGTTTCTGGTGCTGTTTTGCTTGAAAAACCAGTGGTAGACCTTACATTCCTTTGATGCTATCTATGGATACTCATAACATGAAATTTATTGCACAGTTCTTGTGGGCTTTGGAGAGAGGATTTAATAATCTTAAAGAATATTATGATAAAGTTGTTTCAACTAAAATCAATTTCAATCTTCATCTTGATGAATGAATCTATTGCTCCTCAATGGTTTTTTCCTAAAAACACAGTGAAAATCAATAATAAAGATCAGAAAATAATATATATCAAACCAGTAAAGAAAAAGCTAGAGCATGCAAATATCTATTTGGCAAAAATACAAACTGATACAAATAATTCACAACTTATTATAGTTAAATTTTCACTTAAATATAATTTTGAAGCACATCAAATTTGTGCAAATCAAGGTTATGCATCAAAATTTATTAGTATAAATGATGTGAAAAATTGAAAGATGATAATTATAGAATATATTGATGGTGATATATTTTAAGAAAAGTCAGATGATAATGTTTTTAATAATATTCAAACTGCAATCCAACTTTTACATAATGAAGATATTGTGTTTGGTGACCTAAGAATGTGTAATATATAATGGTTAGAAAATCTGATAAAAAAGGAATATTGGTTGATTTTGAATGGGTTGGAAAAGAAAATATAGATTGTTATCTACCATTTATGAATTATATAGAAGTAGATTGACCAGCAGGTGCAATAGATGATCAACCTTTAAAAAAAAAACATGATTTAATTTGGTTACAAAGAATCAAATGTGGAGATTCAGGTATCAAATTTATCTTTTTCTTATAGACATTTTACAATCAACATAATTAATTGAAATTGTATTAATTGTATTAAAAATTTTGGATTTATAAAATTAAAAAAAAATAAATATTAGTTTATTAGTATCAATAGACATGTAATAACAAATACAATAAATAAAAATTTGTTATATAAAATATATGTAAATTTGTTATAATATTTTTCAAGAAAATTTTTTAATAAAACTTATAAAGTGAATATAAAATTATATATATAAGGATAAGTATATATATAAAAATATTAATAAAGATAATAAATAAAATAATTTTAATTAAAGTTTTGAATAGATTGGTTCAAATAAGTTATCTGAATTAAGAAAATCAGGTCAGGTCAAATAAAAATTTTTAATTTTCATTTGATCTGATTTGATTTGATTGAATTGCTTAAAAAGAATAATAATATATTATTCTAATTGAATGATAATGTATTGTTTTATAATAATATATGATTCAAGAAGAATAATAATTAATTGTTTTAATTGAATAATAATAAATCATTCTAATTGAATGATAATAAATCATTAATTAGAATAATAATAAATCATTTTAATTAAACAATAATATATTATTTAAGAATAACAATAATATATTTTTCTAATTAAATAATAATAAAAAAAAATAATAATAAATCATTTTAATTGAATAATAATAAATTGTTCAAAAGAATAATTGATTGATTTAAATTTATTAAATCAGGTTAGATCAGGTTAATATATTAACCTGATTTGATATTAACCTAAAATCTATTGACTTAACCTGAATTTTCAGATCAGATTAGATCAGATAAATAGGTTAATCTGATCTAATTCAGGATCCTAGTTCTAAAAATATCAAAAAGCAATTGATTTTTTAAAAAAATATTGTATTTGTAATTATTCTTCAAGAATTCTTAAGAAATAATTTGTAAAATTAAAATAATTCTTCAAGTATTTTTTAAGTTTAAGTAATATATATTTTTAATGATTTAACTTAAATAACAGATAATAAATCAATAAGCATTATAAATACCTTAAGAAAAAAATCAGGTCTAATAAAAAAATTTTCTATCACTAGAATTACAATACAATTCTTTGTCAAAAAACTTATCTCAATATATTAAAAATTAATAAGACTTAATTTAAAAAAAAATTATTTAATAAAGAATGATCTTCTATCAAGAATTTATAATAATATTAAAAAGATGCCTTAATAAAAACTAAAATAATAATTAAAAATATTATAAAAATAATAAAAAATTTTTAAAAAATTATATAAAAATCTATAGATTACTAAATCTAATAAGAAATATCAATAAAATAACTCAATCAATTTTATTTTTACTAGCTAAAATAAGTTATAAATCAGTTTACAAAGATTTTTTAACTAGTATAGAAGAAGTTATTAATTTGAAATTATTAAAATATGATGCATTCAGCAAATTATAACATCAATTAATACTAGAGATCTCAGAACTAACATATATAATACTTATCAATATTTTAAAGAAGTTTATATTCTAATATTTACCAAAAGAAAGAAGTTAAAAGATTTAAAAATATCTATTCAAGACTAAATTAAAAATAAATTATTATAATAAAAATACTAAATTAATAAAAAAAATAAAAAAAATTATTTAATTATAGTATTGTAATATTGATATTATTATATTTTAGCATTAATTAATTTTGATAATGTTAAATTAATTACATCTATTTAATATTTATTATATATTATTAATAAAATAATTATGTCTATCAAAATATAATTTAATTAGTAATTTATAAATTTATATTAAAGTATATATGCTACTGCTCATTAAAGTATGATTAAGTCTAAATATTTATATATCACATTTCAATAAGTAAATAAAATTTATTACTCTGGTCTATATAAAGTTTATTTATTTAGTATTCAAGATAAAGCAGTAAAAGAACAAATTTATAATGTTTTTAATAAAGATAAAATTATAAAAAAATATTTAATAGAATACTAATATGATTTTTAATAAAATTAAAAATTAAATAAAAGTGAAAAATATTTTAAGATTATTTGTAATAATACTAGTAGATAAAATAAAAATAATACTACTATTTAGTTTTATTTATATTTAGTAATTTGTGACTATTATGAAAATATTAAATTAAATTTTATAATTTTAAAATATATTAAATTTAAATATAATAATAATTTGATATTATTAAAAATTTTATAAAAAAATAAGAGTACAGTCAGAACTCAATATAACGATTCGTGATAAACTAATTTTGACTTATAACGAACTTTTTCCTTAAACCAAAACCATTTATAATAAAATTTATCACTATATACCGATTTTATTATAAATTTC
>CAJVPP010002864.1:0-13299 GCA_910592005.1 Funneliformis mosseae
TTTTTCAAATTAAAAAAATTATTCATGATGTGTTTTAAATAATGATCAAAAAGCAATTTTTAAAAGAAATTTACTTTTTACTATCAGTGGAAAATCGATAAGAATCTTGTTTCTATATTTAATACCAAATGTTTAAAATTTACTACAAATAAATCTGGCATATGTGATGAGTATTTAGCTCTTAAAGCTAATATCTGACTTAAAGATACTATTGATATGGTAAATATTTGCAATACTGTTTATTAATATATTTAATTAATTAATTTATTTTATTATATTTCAGAAAAGACATACTAGTATAACAGTCAAATATATTTCAAATAGTTATTTTGATGTTGAATTTATTAAAATGCTTAAAAATCAAAACTTGAGAAAATTGTATTATGCATCTGCAAATTCTGATAAAGCTAAAATTTAATTTTGATTAGCAGAATTCAGAAAAAAGGAGCTTTTATTACTAATAAAACTTTTGAAGAATTAGTACACAAATAAAAGAACTTGAAATAGTAGGAAAACGTAAAACTATAATCTAGTATAGTAAACATTTACTTCAATTCTTTAATCTAATCTTTGAAAAATTTTATATATATGAAATATTTAAATAAGCATTAGGTAGCGTGAATTTACCTTCAATCAGATAAGATATTATTATCATTACAAACTATAATAATTTATTAGTATAATAAATAGGTTGATCTTTAGTTTTTAGACAGTTTCACAATAAAGATCAAGATATTTTAACAAGTTCTAAAATATTTCTTAAAAATATTACTCAGTTTGCAAAGGTTGCTAATGAATTACAATAGAAAGGACCAGTAGTTCTTATGACAAACTGTACAAAATTACGATCAAAGGTAGTTTATTTATAAAAGTTTGACAATATAATAGATTTCATTTTACCAGCTAATCAAATGAAATGTAAAACATATGATGATATTTATTAAATAATAAAAAAAATCAAAGAATAAGACACTATTGCTACTCAAGTTCATATTATTTTGCTTAAAATTTATTTTTTATTATTATTCAATAAGTCAGATATATTGTCAAAGTTGAAATTTAATAAAATATTCTAGATACTAATATCTAAGATTCTATCAGTCATAATCATGACATTACCTACTAAAGGTGATATAACAGTAGAGAAAATAAGTAATTATTTACTTATGATTATAGAAATGACAGCATATTGCAATATTAATTTTATAAGTTTTAGAACAGATAGTGTGATCACAGAAATAAAAGCATAACAAATAGTAATAAAACATTCATCAGCAAATGGAGTTCTCAAATTTAAAGCTCTCCTTTATAAAATTAATTTTAAAGTGCCAATCTTTAATAATTGACCAATCATATATATACAAGATGTAAAGTATATTAAAAAGATAGCTAAAAATTAGATTCATTATGAAATACAATTACTTACATTTAAAAATAATACAGTTTATTATAATCAACTCTATAATCTTGTAGAAAAGAAAAATTCTGCACATTATATCTGCAATACTTATAATATTAATAAACAAGATGATAGTGTAATGTTTTACATATTTCATTCGCAATTGCTTAAAATGTATCAAAATAATAGAGTAATTGATTTAGACAAACTTGGCCTATTTGTATATCTATTTATTTTAGATAAGATATATAAAACTTTATTTTAAAATGAGTTTAGTTAAATCACTATATTCTATATAAATGAAAATTTTAACATTTATTAAATTGTAAAATTAGTCACAAAACTAGAATAATTATAATCATACATACTCACTTCTTTCTTAACTTTTGAAAGACTTATATCAAAAAGATTGGTGAAAAAATTTTTAACGAATGGTATTCTGTATTTTATAGTTTTATTTTAATCTAAAGTTATCATATTTTTAAATGTCTTATTGAATCCTTAATCTTATTGATTATTTCATATCACGATTCTTATAAAGATTATCCACTACTATTATAGAAGCATAGAACAGAAATTTTAGAACATATGTTTGGTTTGCATGTCAATTGGTATCAGATTTTACTACTTATAAATTTTTTAAAATTCTTAGACAAGTTATATATCATAACAAAATTCTTTGAAACAGAGGATTTTTGGAATGAAAAAAGAAAAGATTTTAGCAGTAAGTTAGTTTGATTTATTTTTAATTTTGATTCAAATGATATGAGTGCTGAAGTGATCAAACGTTTACATCAATGGTTAACATAAAATGAAATTTATAATGCTATTTGAATTGCTTATTTAAATATAAAAAAATTGGTGACTATTTCAAACTCTGAAACAAATTTATATCTTTTTGTATATATTGATAATTCTTATTTTAAGATCAAATAGGAACATATAAAAGTAAATCTTGCAATTAACTTTAATCCATTAATTTCTAAAATGATTATTACATAATATTGCAAAAAAGAGACTAGGACAGTATTTATTAATTAACATAAAGAATTTTATTCTTTTGTTGACATTATTAATGATAATAGTATCTATGATAAATATGATAGAAATTAGGTAGCTTAAATGAAGATCTAGAATTATGTGTGTCTAAGTCAAGTGATCAAAAGGATAATCTTAGCAAAATCAGTTCTAACAAAATTATCTACCTCTTAATCACCAAAGAAATGTGACAATATTATCAAGTTTGGCTAAACCTGAAGAGCTCTTATTTAATAATAATAATGAGCTAAATATATTGAAAGCATTAATTATTTGTAAATCTTATAATACATTATCAAAGGCTAATTATTTATGTGAAATTTAAAATAAACCAATTTTTGATTTAGATAAAGATTTTACAAAACAGAATTGAAAGAAATATTACAAATGAACTTATATGTAATCTTCAAAAAAATGATCCTTATGTTGAAAGTTGATCAAAACTTAAACATTGAGAGATGAGAAATATGTAGAAAATATTAATATCTTTAAAATAATTCTAGATAGTTATATATTTATTTTATTATCTTTTTATTTAAGATTGGTACTAATTATATTTTTTGCAATAGTTTAAAATTTTGGAGATGTCTGTATATCTAAAGAATATCAATTAGAAGATTATGAACTAGTTATTATATATATAAGCAAAAAACTTTGTATTGGCTAGATTCTTACTAAATATTAAAAAATTAGTAATTAGCATTCTTATATACGTTCTGGTGTAAATTCAGTGGATTCTCTTTTATTTATTTCTGTTATTCTTTATCATTACTTATCTGAAGGTTACTTTATATATCAATCATTTACAAGTGATAACCTATTTATCTATTTATTCTTTAAAAATATTATTTATTATTTTGATAAAACATCATCTTTTAACATTCTTAATTATGAGATACTTATACTTGATATTAATAATAGTATAATTTTTTCTTGTTTTTAATAACAAGAGGTAATGAAAATTTTAAAAACAATTTATAATTAACATTAACGTTAATATAATTCACATTTATTATATTACTTAATAAATCATAATACTTTCTAATTTCTAATTATTAAAAAAAAACTTTATCGTTTTTAAAATAGTATGACTATTTATATATCATCTACTAAGAAAATCAGATTTCACAAAATTTAGAAAACCTGAAATGTTCTATATAGAAAAAGATTGTTAATTAGTGATTTTTGAAGGAAATCCTAAGAAATTCTCAGTTTTTTAAATAGTTCGCTTATAAAAAATATTAATATTGTATTACATAAATTTTAAAACTTATAAGCAAACTATTTATTTAACTGAGATTTTCTGGGATTTTCTTCAAAATTTACTAATAATCAGCTCTTTTCTACATGAAGATTCTGGGTTTTCCAAAATTTATGAAATCTGATTTTCTTAAAAGATGACATATAATGATCACATTATTTTAAAAATGATGATAAAGTTAATTTTTGCTATAAATTAATTTTATTTCAATATTATTTAATTATTAATGTTACTAAATTTATAAGGTAAATTTATATATAAATATAAAAAATGTAACTGAAAGGTTGATAAAATTAATTAATAAAGAAAAAATTTTGAGTAAGATAAATTTACATATAAATATTAAAAAATTTATGATGATTTCTATTAGAAGTAAGTAGAGTCCTATAGGAATACCTGAATATTATTTAATAAAATTACTATATTTTTAGATAGAGAATAAAGGAGGATCAGAAATAATATTCTTCAAAGAAAATTGATAAAATAAAATCAAATATTATAAATAATATTATATAAACTAAAATATCTGTTAATCTTATTATTTATTGATTCACTATTATAATTTTACTACCATTTATTTATGTATTTATATTTTAAAATCAATAAAATTTAATTAATATATTATTATTTATTTTTATTATTAATTTTAATAAATTTATCTCTTATTATATTTATTTATTATTTAATAGAAAATAATAATTGTTTTAGAACTACTTAAAAAAAGCTATTATTACCTAACGTTAGTTAAGCAAACTAAAATACTTAACCAATTGAGTAATAACTGAGTTTAGCTTAAATTCAAGTTCATTTGAAAGAGTCTTTACTTAAATTTGTAATTTGAAGGTTGAGAAAGGTTGTCACATGTTCTTTCTTAAAATCTCGTTATAATGTTCTTTTACAATTCAAGTTTCTAAGTCAAAAAGTATGAAGACTTTACTGACTTAATCTTCAAAACTTCTTAAAATACTTCAAAATTAACCAAAGATACTATGCTGGTATGATAGTTAAATAAAAATATCAATAAAGAAGAATAATCCTTTATTCTGCTAAAATTCACAATTTCAAAGATTTTATTTGTACAAAAATGCTTATCAACAAATAAAATAATTACAGTCAAAGATATGTTTTAATAACAAAAGTCACAACTTTAAGATTTATTTATTTTAAAGTTATTTTATTGAAAGTAAATAAATAATGACTTCTCAAGAATTGCAAGTTTATATTCTTAAACTTTAATCTCAAAAAGTTACTTTATATAATAAAAATCAGTGGCTATTTATAATAATTTTTCTAAGCTAATTCCTATCTTATTATAGAATAACTATGTAATTATTCCTTTATTAATAAGTAATATTCGTGTCATGTTGAAATAATGACTACCTAATTATTTTATAATAATCCTATAACTAATGACTATAGAAATGTTTAATTATATTCTATTATTACTATATTTTCTCTTTCTCTTAGTATCCTTCTTTAGCATATTTATTTTAGGCTTATATCACATATTATTATAGCTAATGATTTCATTTTTCTTCATTGATTATTTTATCTTAAGGCTTTGTGTAATATCTAGGTTGATCATTATTCAGCCAATTTCAATGATCTTCTATATTATACCAATTTCTTTTAAATCATTCTTGTTGTGTTACATAATTTTTTTATTCTTACAGATCTTTTATATTATACTACTAAAAATCTTTCAAATTCTAAATATCTAACCATTGTTGATGTACAATTCTATTTTAATGAAATTTAGGACTATCTAAAATATTATATGAAGGGTGATTAATATATATTAGCCAATTTAATAAATTAAAAGATCGAGAAATACTAGACAATTTTTAATGATACAATTACAATTATTACAATCTTAGATCTGTAAAACAAAATTTTTCTCTTAAATTAGGTAAATCAATAACAAAAGTAATTAATATCTTAAAAGAAATTTTTTCTTTTAATTATAGCAATTACAAACTTTAATTTCTAAAGAAAATAATAATACATCAAGAAAAAAATATTTTTATCAATTAAAAAAATGAAATTTAGGAGAAATTATTGAAATAGCATGAGTTTTAATACTCTGAATGGTTCAGTTCAGTCTAGATTATAGGCCAATCTGAAATCAAACTAATAATTTTAGTTCAATTCAGTTCAGATTATAAATCTTAAAAATGCTAATCTGAAACTGAATTAACCTGTAAACCAATAAAAATCTGAACTGAACTGAAAATTTCAGATTAATCTAAAATTTCAGATCATTTAGAACGATTCTTTATCGTTCATTTAGAATGATAATTTTATCATTCTAATTGAACGATCCTTTATCATTCTTTTGAAATAATAATTTAATAATTCTAATCGAATGATTCTTTTATTGTTTTTTTAGAACAATAATTTAATCATTCCAATTGAACGATTCTTTTATTATTCTTTTGGAATAATAATTTAATCATTCCAATTGAATAATTTTCTTATCATTCATTTGGAATAATAATTTCAATTGTTCTAATTGAACAATTCTTTATTATTCTTTTGAAATAATAATTTAATCATTCTAATTAATGATTCTTTTATCGTTCGTTTGAAATAATAATTCTATCATTTCAATTGAATGATCCTTTTATCATTCGATTAGAACAATAATTTAATCATTTTAATTGACTGATTTTCTTATTATTCATTTAGAATAATAATTTCAATTATTTCAAATGAATGATTCTTTTATCATTCTTTTGAAACAATAAATTTAATCGTTTCAAATGATCTGAAATTTCAAATTAATTTAAAATTTTCAGTTCAGTTCAGATTTTTCTCAGTTCAGATTAGATTTATAATCTGAAAAAAATCTGAACTGAATTGAAAATTTTCAAATTGAATTTTTTACAATCTGAAACTGAACTGAAGTTGATCTGAACCAAAAAATTTTATATAATCTGAACCATTCAGAGCTTTAATGAATTTTAACATTACCTTTAAATAATCCTAATTTTGCAGAAATAAAATGATATCTAATACTACCTTATGATGAAAATGTAAATATACTACTTTAGTAAAAAGCTTACTTTATAAATTTTTAGCACTCACATTAATGACGAGAAATTATTTGACAATATAATCTACAAGCATTACATACAAATAGAGTAAGTTTATTACATAATAATTATAAATTAATAATTAATGCATTTGAAATTAGTTAAAAATTTTATTGTTTTAAATTGCTTATTAATTTATAATTATATTTTTTATATTTTAAAATTAGCATTTTTTATTACTAGAAATATGATTACAAAAACTCAAAATTAACTGCAACTAGAAACTGTAAGAGTGTCATTATGTACTAAAAGTTAGATAGATAATATGTCAGAGAAAAAAATGTAACTTAGTCATTTTTTAAAATTTATGTTACTGATTAACAATTCTAAACTAATTAAGATTTTAATAAATAAATAAATGATATATGCAATATGTTAAGTTTTAATTTGTTTAATAATAAAGAAAAAAAGCTTTTAAAATTATCATTCAGATACAAAATTTATAAATAATTTAGCTTATGATCATCAAATTCTAGAATTAGGTTCAAAATCAGACTTAATAAGATTTGTATTCTAAGATTTACTTTCTTAGACTTAGTTCATAAATATGTTTAATAGAACTTATAGGTCTCAGGATTAAGATCGGACCAGAACTGACCTAATCATCTCTAATTTTTATAGATAATTATCTATAACTAAATTAAAATTAAATAAACTATTATTAAAAGAATTATCATTATGCAATTGTCTCTGTTTAACTTTGTTGACTTTATCTTTAAACTCAGCATATTTAGACTTAAATTTAGTAAAAACTGTTTTATTTTTCTTTAGTTTCATTATAGATACCTGCTGAAACCTTTTCAAAATAATTTTATTATATTTTTTTTTATATTTTTAATATATTTTTGACAGTTTTAGCTTTTGTCATATTAAAAAGTTTTATCATATTTCTTATTCTAATTTTAATATAGTTTCATCTAAGTTTTAACTATAATTAAAGGATTTTATCCCTCATCTATAAGCTTCACAATTTTAGCATTAAGTCTACCAATATTAGATAAAAATCTCTTATAGTTTTATATAACTTATTATTTATTATTTAAGTTTTTATCTTAACTTTACTTTTTTTAGTTTTAACTTTAACAAATTTTTTTCTAAATTTAGAAATCTCAGTATTCTTTTTCTAAGTTTTGTAATTTTAACTAAAGAGTTTAATATTTAATTTTTTTAATAAATCAATAAATTAAACATCTAATATTATTTAATAATATTATTTATATATTAAATATTTATAATAAATAATTATAATAATATTCTATAAATAATTATTTACACTAATTATTTTTACTAAGAAAAAATTATATAAATATATATAACAAAGGATCAGAACTTTGTTCATAATATATAATGCTTCTATAATTATTTTTTCTTAATTATTTATTTATTTAGTATTATTTATTTATAGATTTCTTACTAACTTTACTTATCCTTTAACAAGTCTATTATAATCCTTAAAATTTTCTACATATTCTTATATAAAGTAGTTAGATCTTTAAGAGTATCTTCAACAAATGAAATTTAGTATTCAATTTACTAGTAATATAGATAATTTTAATAATATATAGTCAACTCTTAATATAGAAAATTCTTAATATAATAAATTTTTTTAGATAAATATAATAAAAATACTATTATTATAATAAATTAGTCAATAAAATTTCTTAAAATCTTCACTATAACTTTATAGTATAGTTGAAATTTAGAATATAGAATTTGTTATAATAAGAGTTAACTGTAATAATAAATAGAAAACTTCTTTATTTTTTTATTATATTTTATACAGAATTCCTTATAATAGTATTTTAAATATAATTTGATGCTAATTAATTTTGATAATAATAAAATTAATTATGTTAATTTAATATTTATTAATAAAATAATTATGTTTATCAAAATATAATTTAATTAGTAATTTATCAATTCATACTAAAGTATATTTTTAAAAATATATTAAAAAGTAAAAATAGTTTAATTTTTAAAATAGAATATTTTAAAAAGTTAGAGTAATTATTAAATTAACATATATTATTAAAGAAATATCTTAGATAACTAACTGTAATAAGAAGATATTATAATTTTTAATAATAATATCTAAAAAAATTTAAAAATAAATTTAATAACTAGCTATTAATCTGCAGAAAAATAATATGGAAGGATTTCTAGAAAAATCAGGTTCTGAGAAATTTTTGACTTAAATTAAGAGTTTAATACATTTTAATCTAATAACATTAAAAACTAAAATGCAATAAATATCTCAATTTTGTTAAAAAATTTCTAGAATCTGATTTTTCTAGCAATCAATCCAAATATTAATTAAATATTCATTTCAATATAATTTTTTTTAGTTAAATTTATTTAGGTATTCATTTAACATACTTTTGTATTCATAATTTATACAAGTGTTTATTTATATTAAAGGATTAAATATTTATTATTTTATTATTAAGATATTAGAGGATTAAGATGATGATCTTTTATAGATTTTTTTTTATAAAATGTGGTAGTTTTGCTTAATCTTTATTATAATAAAGTAAACTATTTATATATTTATAAATAAATGATCTTTTACATAGAGATTTTTTTTTTTAAAGTGTAGTAATTTTATAATATCTTTATTATGAAATAAATATATATAAAATAAAGTACAAATCAAAAGAAATTACAAAAATCTCATAAAGAAATAATCTAAGACTAAGACTATAGAAGACTGACCCTGCACTCTTCTGAAATTAAAATCTAATCTAAATTAAGAAAATTATCTTTCGAGTAAAAAATAAAGTAAAGTAAGAAAAGCAAGGTCACTACTGTACTAAAAATTTGACCAATAGGATCCCATTTATATCATTGAGGAAATAGGAGAAGAGCTAAAAGAATGAATAGAAGGGTTAAACAAAAGATCATAACCTGAAGTAATAAAATTTAGTAGCTTTAAAATTAAAAGTAATGGTAAGGGATTTTTCAAAGTCGTGAATAAATTGACAACAGTCATATTAAACATTTTGAGTAAGTTCAAAAATTAGATGTATAAAAGAAGAGTAAGCAGCTAAAGTTAATGGCTAGGATGAAAATTTTTTGAGAAAAAAATTAAAAAGGAATGCTAAGACAATTCTTCAGATAAGAGTAAAAAACTCCATAATGTTATAAGTATCAAGCAGCTAATAATTCAACTGATCAATTTCATCGTCATGTATATTGGAAATATCTTTCAAATAGGATTTAGATTATTGAATGATCTTCTTTATTTCGTAATTAATAGTTAGACACATTCATATATAATAGAAGTTTTCATTAGTAGCATCACATAATAGATATAAGAGTAAAGGATCATAAAGAGATTGATGTTGTAATTTGAGAATTTCTAAAGTTAGTAATATTTCAAGAAGATGTTAGTATATAATATGAATAATAATGCTATATTATTATTAAGTATAAAAGAGGTAGCAAACTAATTAATTTTATATATCTGTGAGTGTTTTGCTAAGACAAAAAGTTGAAGCAAATTAGAGATAGAGCATTGCAAAAAAATTCTTTACAAAATTGTTTATGGGTATAATAACTAAAGCATTATTATAAGTAAAATAACATCTAAAGGTATTAGTTATATGAAATTGAAGAGCTGTAGTGTCTGAACAGGACTTTGCTAGAGCATTAACTTTGTTGTTAAAGATGTTGTCAGTATGAACTTTGACTTTAATAATATTAACAGTGAGGTTATAAATATCCATTACTTTAAAAAGACAAGACTAATATACATAATTATTAATTTTGAAAGTAGGTTGAATAGTGGAGGCCTTTGATAAGAAAAATTTATAATAGTTAAATTAGGAAATGACTACGACTAAGTCAGTGAAAATGGAAATATTATAAAATAGAGGAGCTGTAAGTAAAGCAGTAAAAATGGCTACAAATTTAGATATAGAGGAGAAAGGAAAAGTAGAAACAAAAGTAGAGGAGAAGAAAACTATTAGTAAATTTTGGTAAGTTTAAAGCCAGGCAAGACCCATTCTTATTGAAGGGAGACCCATATTTTTCAAGGACTTATCTGTATAAAATTCTAAAACAGAAGAAGATACAAAAGAGCGAGAAAGAATTAGTAATTGAGAATTATAAGGAAGTGACAAATATTTGTTAAAAAAATTAATAAAAATGAGTAGAGAAAACTGTCTAGGTGTTGCAAAAGACTTTGATTATTATTTTCTAAAAAACAAGTTAAGGCAAGCTCATAAAGAACACTATAGAATAAAACGCTATGTGTTAGATCACAATAATTATTTTTAAATATGATTGGTATTTTTGCACAAAGGTTGAGAGGGAGTGTGAAAAAACAATTTTCGTAATTGCCTCTTATTTTAATAGCAGAATCCTGATGAAGTTGACAATACTCACAAAGATCTAGGACTGTGATATTATCAAATCTAATTAAAGATATATAATGTAATAAATAAACTGAAACTTGGTTAATTCTGATGATTTTTTCTAGAATAAAAGAGTTGGACAGGAAATGCCATCCAACTGCAATATCAGTGGTTTGATGAAAAGAAGTAGGTTATTTGATAGAATAACTGTAATAGTATTTATATCTAAAAGTGTTGGTAAACGATAATCTTCTATCTTGATCAGGATTAAGGTGAAGTTCTAAAGCTGTAAACTAGTTAAAGGTTTAAAATTACATGAAATCAGATGAGTAATAGTATAAAGATCACAAAAGTTGAACATATAGTTCTTTTGATAACTGGTCAATTGCTTCATAAAAAGCATTGAGAATTTTCTTAGACTAGAAACATATTTCTTATAAACATTAGGAATAAATTCTGAAATTAGTAAGTTCCCTCCTATGATTTTGTTAGAGAGCTGAAGACGTATTAAGTTTAAGATTCATATGATTGAAAACATAAAAAAGGGCTAGGAATAAATTATCTGATCTTGATATCTTAGAAAAGGGCCAATAAAAAAGAGGATTTTTGAAAAGCTACTCTTTTTGTTGAAGTTAAAAAGTTCATAGATAAAAGGATTTTCTAATTATATTTGCTTTATTAAATATTTGTAAAAGGGTATTACTAAATTTTGTATAAGTTATTGATATAGTGAAATTAAATTGTAGAAATAATACGAATGAAATAAGTCCGTTAGGATATATTTGAAGAGTTTTAATTTTCTTTTAATAAAGCTAAAAAGGTGACAATAAAGCTTTTACACTGTGATTCAGATAACAACATAAATTGAGACCTGTATTCAACTTTTAGAAGGAGAATCATATTAAAAATATAAATCATCTGTGAGTCTGTGCGACGTTTATACTTTATAATAATGACAACTTTCTTAATTTCATCATGTATTTAATTGTAAATAAACTTTTTGTTAAACTTGAGTGAAATCCAAATTCTCAAGTATCTAACACTAGTGTTATATAAAAGAAGATATAGATGATGATGATCTAAATGATGACATTGATTCCTAAGAAATTATATATGTCTTCTATGTCATCTATATCATCTATAGCATATATTTCTTTTATACAATATATTTTTTTTATTTATTTATTTTATTTATCTCATATATTTATTATATTTTATTTATTTCATATATTTTATTTATTATATTTATTTCTTTTATATCTTTGATAATTTTATAATTTCCATTTTATATAATAGAGAACAATTTCTTTTAGTTTAGCGATGTATCTAACTCATAGTTTCATATAATAGTTTAGTTTAATTCTCTTAACATAATTGTATAGTATAGAGCGTTAACTAAAGCAATACTCTATTATTATAGTTATTAAATAAACTGTTAATTTATTGACACTCTTCTAAATCTAATTATCAAATTAAACCTTTCATAAATATTGCTTCGCTTATCACTCATAAGCATCTTAAAGAACTAACTGTAATACTAGCTTTTAAAGAGAGCATTAATAGATCACATATTATTATTACAGCAGATTTTAAAAGGAAGTTTTTGTGAGGTGTTAACAAAGAGTTCTGATTTTGATCAATTGATTTGTATATCATTAAAAGTGAAGAAACTGTTTGTAATAGATGTAATATTTATTAGGTTATCCCTAGACTTAATGAGTCAAAGAGTGTCATTTATGTATGTGAGAGCTGAAATATTTAAGCAAAAAACTTTAGAATCAAAAAGACAAGTATTAGAATGTCATTTGACTTTCATACTGAAATCATATAGAGAATTATTAATAGTATATAGAAGTAGATTATAATAAATACATCACAAAAGTGATAATGTAACTTCACCTTGATCTATTCTTAAGTGAACAAGATATGTGTTGGAGTTTCTATAGACAGTGAAGACTTGATTGAATCTGAGTATACAGTAGCGGTCATAAGTATCTGACCATCCAAGATCGTCTAAAATTATTATATAACTACTCCTTAAATTTTCCAGAAATATAATATAATACAATACATGATCACCTGTAAATTTATAAGTGTCGATGATACAAAAAAAAAATTTAGATGATTATCAAACTTTCGCTTGAAAAATGG
>CAJVPP010002865.1:0-13295 GCA_910592005.1 Funneliformis mosseae
TACGCCGTAATATTTGCATAAGTTTACAAATCGTAAATCTTACGCAATACTTCGCATTAAAAATATTCCTGATGAAGGAGTAACTAAAATTGTAATTATATAAGCTGCTTAAGATGTGTTAATAGTATTAGCTTATCTTTGAATGTGAATATTGTAATAATCATTGATATTTAATATAAAACTATTTTTTGAATATTTTTTAAGAGAGTTTTTAACATATCTATTATATATATTTGACATCTTTTTTTACAATCTACTGTTTTTATTGTGATAGATACGTCAAGATTTACTATCATGTTCAAACTTTCATTACTTGTATACATTGAATCTAAATAGTATGTAAGATTGATCTTAAAATAATTTATTTTAATACTATTTAATGAAGTGAGAAGATAACATATGAGTAGCATTATTAATCTTTTTATATGATTTATTATTTATTTATTGTGTTTAAGTGATTGAGTTGCTGAATAGAGTTGATTAAAAAAATCAGTCAAACTCAATTCAATTTTCTGAAATATTCTTCATATTTCTTCAAATGCATGAATAAGATCTTCTTTTCTTGAATGCTCTCTTTTATAAAGGATTTTGCTATCGTTTTGATAGCTCAAATGAGATTAATATTTGTACTTATTTTTTTCTTAGCTATGTCTAAGACAATTTTATTCATAATTTCTTTATTTATGATTTTTGTTCTTTTAATATCTCTTTTTAAAAGGTTTTCTATAAGCCACATGTGACAAATAATACATAAAACACTACCCTTTACCTAACTTACCTTTATTAAATCATTTCTTATGCTTCTCTTCATTTTTTTCCTTTAATGAACGGAATTTAGTTAACTTAGTAATTTGGTATTCTATATAATGCTTATTCTTAAATATGTTTTAAACAGTTAATAGTAAAATATATATTAGGATAGTACGGTGAGAAAGCTTCAAATTTGCTTAGAAATCTTACCCACATTTCATTTGAAAAAACGGCAGATGGATGAGCCCTTAAAAAGTATTTTATACTGTATAAAAGAAATTGTGTAACCATTTTCCTTATTTGGAACGATCTCCCTTGTAGATTAACAGTCGATCATTTTCTGCAAGTGATATAATTGAAGTGAGCCAAATCGGCCCATATGTTAAACTTTCTCAATGCTAAATTTACAAGATCCTCAGATTCGTCGTGAACCACAAAGACTTGATCTATCTATTGTGCCAGGCAAAAGTCTGGGGTGGTTTCGTTTAGGTACGTCAATCTTATTTAGAATCAAAATAATACGTTTCTTTTAAATAAAATATTTTTTAGGCACGTCAATTTGGGACATCAATAACTTTATAAGGGAACAATCTCGTATAATTCCTTCTGTGGATTTAAAATATGACGAAGAGGTATTTCAATTATGTTAGAAATACTGTGCCTTTTGAAGTTCCCTTTTTTTTTTTACTTTCATTATTTTTTCATAGGCACCATTATCAACAGATATATTCCTATCTTTAACAGCTAATGGAATTCACATGAGATTTGATAGTGCATCTCAACGACTTAAGTCAATTCAAGTTTCTGATTTCTCGAAATTGAGATTAACATATCATGATAGTGAAGTTAGGTATATAGCCATTTAAATTTTTAAATGTTGAAATTAAATTTTTGAATATGATTATTTATTACATATTTCTTTAGTTCGATCAAAGTTACACCAACTTTTCTTTCAATCTATAAAATTTTTGGGTAAATAATTTATTTAAACGCGTAAAGAAATGCTATTATAAATACTATGTCGGATCATTTTATTGATTTATTTTAATCCAAATTCATAGTCCCACTTATCCAGGAGAGCTTGATAGTAAAAAAAAAGAATACACACTAAATTATCCAGTAAGTAATAGAAAGATTACTATTTTGAAAATTAACAAAAGTAAAATACATAATTTTACATTTAATAGGGTATTTCGTTTGTTTTCCCTATACCTGAGGAACATATATCCTTCTATACTTCCTCTTCCGGTATGACAGATCTTCCAATGGAACTTCCTGATGGAACTTCACCTTTATTATCTCGTTTATATACTTTTCACGGATCCAGTTTTCTAAATGCAATTGCGCCGCCATTACACAGGAATAAAAATTCAGATGGTATTGGGAGCGGTTTATTAGAATTTGAAGTTGAGAGCGTCGTGGCAGAAGTATGAAAAAGTTAATATATTTTTTTGCACGATTTTAAATATGTTAAATGAAAGTGGTTATAAAATAATTGAATCAATGTTTATTATTATAGTTAAAACGTAGAATTATAGTCAATTTTTTAAATAATTCAAATAATGCCACCACAGAAATTGTTCTCAATGTTACTACACCGCAGGATCTTTTAGTTGATATAGGATCACCGCTTAGAACATTTTTCAAAGAAGAAGATAAGATGCGGATACACTCAGAAGATAGCAGTACCAATTATTCGGTTGAAAGTGGTGATAACGGAGATTCAAATTCCTCACCAAATGTCGAAGACCGCTCTCGAGGAGGAGGTATTTTCCTTTGGTCCTAAGTCATAACATACCGGAAAATTTATTTTATTAAATAAATAAAATTTCTTTCTATCGAAGACGCTATTGATTATTTCTACAACTATTTTCATCTTGGTTTTGATGTGCTCTTCGATGGCTCTACACATCGTTGTAAAAAAATCGTATTGCATGGAAATGTACCTGGTCATTTTGATTTCCAAAGGTATGATATAAAATCTTTTGATGATCTTTATTAGCTGGTGAATTTAAATTTGGATTACTTATGCGTAATACGAATATAGGTATAAACGATGTCCTTATAAGATATTATTACCTAAAGTTTCATCTAATTCACAGATTTCTAATGAAGGTTTTTTTTTTTTTTTGAAAACTAATTTATTTCCTGCAGTCCAATTTTTTTTTTTTTTTTTTTGGAATATTAACGTTTTTATATTATAATCCATATCAGTTGCTAAACTAGAAGTTCTTGAAGATGATGATAATCAATCGACATCACAATCTCCACAAATTGTGGATGATTTTATTACTTCAGAAATGAAGGTAAGTCTATAATACAAACGAGTAAATAGAAAAAGAGGGTATTGAAATGTGATATGGCTATTAATTTTTTTAATTTACAGATGGATCAAATTCGAGACCTATTAGGTCATCCTTCTGGCCATCCTCTAATTTTTAACCGAGGAGCTGGTGGACAAAATCCGTTTGGTCCTACCAAATTAAGTGGATACGATGGGGTTGTATTTGAAGTATGCATTTAATTCAAGTTTTTTTTTAAAAATAATTTTTTATTTAACAATTCAAAGTGATTAATTTTATGTTTTGTGGTTAATTAGGAAATGAAAAACGGTTGTGTTGCTACAATTACATTATTTTGATTTATACAATAATACTCTTGAAAATTTTTATTAACAGTAGTGCAATTTTAATTAATAATGTCAAGATAATTAAAAATCTTTTTTAATAAATCATATAAATTTGCATATTAAAAAAAAATTTCGAATGATTATCTTATAATTCAAAATGTTGTTTATCATACGGATATAGCACCATATCATCTCGAAAATTTTGTCATACTAACATAATTTGGTCGTACAACGATCAAAAAAAAAAAATTTTTTTTTATCTATAAATTTTTTTACATTAATTTTTCTTTTTCTTCGAAAAAAAAAAAGGAAAGAAAAAAAAAAACGCGTGACCATTTCTCAAAAGTGCACATTATGACCGGCTCGGGTGAAAAAGTTTCAACAACAACGACACCTACGATCACACCGTGGAGTTTTAGTTCTATTCTTAATGGAATATCAGAGTATAGAAAGAAACTTAACTTGCCCAACCCGGGCACTTTTGAAGGTCTTCATAAAGAGGTTAAAGGTACGAATAAAAGCTCCAATTTTAAAGCAATGAAAAAAAAAAATTATTAAATAAATAATTGGCTGTCACTAATATTTAAGATCGCGTTCTGGAATTAGGGAATACGCGTGTTCATTGGTTACATTTTTTCGAAGAAAAAAAATTTTTTTAATTTTTTTTTTTTATTATTATTTGCAGCCACGTTTCTGACGAATCACTTGTTTGATGGAGGTAGAGCTGATGTTACAAAGGTTCTATCGCAACATCTTCAAGTGACTCATTCGTTCTCAATGGGTTCAACAATAGCTCCTCCAATGTATAATTTTGGGGCTGCTTTCATTGGTATTAAAGTGAGAATTAAAATTTTTGATTTTGCATATTTAATATATTTTTATATATATATATAAATCCATTCTTATTGTGATTATAATATTATCAGTCTTTTCTTCATGGTTCTATTGATACAGAAGGAAACTTGACAGCACGCATGAATTATGCATGGGATGCAAATAATATAACAAAACTTCAGGCTCATGTGAGGAAATTATTTTTAAAAGATACTAATAGTTATTAGGTTTTTTTTTTTTTAAAAAAAAAAAATCGTTATATTTAAATTGCTTATAATGTTTCTTTATAATGGTCATATTGCTTATCAAGATATCACCATCACCAGGGCATTCAATGCTTCAATTAGAACAAGATTATCAGGGATCAGATTATTCTATAAATTGTAAAACTATTAATCCTTCGCCGGTTGAAAATACTGGGATTTTTATTCTCAGTTACTTTCAATCTGTAACACAAAAACTAGCATTGGGAGTTGAAAATGTATATCAGAAGCCAACTCCTGACATTGAAGAAACCACCAGATCTTTGGTAGCAAAGTATACCGGGAAAGATTGTATTGCAACTTTGCATTGGCAAGAAATGGGTGCTTTTCAGGCATCATACTATCAAAAGATCAACGAAAAAGTAGACTTTGGAACAGAATTACAAATACTTACCGCATCAGGCCGGAGAGAAGCGGTTTGCACAGTAGTATGTAGCTGATCTGGTGTTAGTCTCACTTTGTCAAGAAGCCAACCAAGCCGATGCTAATTGTTCGAATTATTTTCAAGGGTGGTAAATTCGATTTTCGAGCCGCTACTTTCAGAGGCCAGGTAAGTAAATTATTGTATTTCAAATTTTTAAGTTCTATAGATAAAAACTTATTCCATAATACATCGTATTAGATTGATACAACGGGACGCGTTTCAGCCGTTATAGAGCAAAAAATCGCCCCGGGATTCAGTTTTATTATCACCGGCGATATCGAACACATGAAGGTAAGTTTTTTTTTTTCAATAAAAAGATTTAATATATTATTAATTTCAACAATGATTAACGAATGTTTGTATTATTTGGATTGAATCACGGTCTCTGTTAGAGCACATCAAGATTTGGTGTAGGAATTCAATTGGAGGCATAGAATTTTTTAATATGTAAGATAGATTAATCAAATTCAAAAAAAAAAAAAAAAAAAAAAAATTTTTAATTAATCAATCTGAAAAAATTCATTCATTATTATTTAATCTGACATTTCACATGAATTTTTATTCTTTCCGCTGGTATCGTGTGTGAGGATTTTCTTCCAAGAACAATCTGAATTGATGTTTGAAAATTCACCTAAATATGATTACTTAATTATTACAACTTTGATAATTGATTTTACTATAAATAAAAATTCAAAAACCACTAAAGCTAGCAACAAATCATAATTCACACGCATGTAAAGAGTATTTATATAAATTTTTATTTTTAAAAAAAAGGTGTTCGAAAATGAATGAACACAGTTAATTAATGCATTATATGCATATGCATCAATCAGATTATAATTTATTAAAAAAAAATAGATATGGATATTAAATGATCACAAACAAACACCCCACCTCCTTATTTGACCATAGATTTTTCTGTAACGATTTATTTTATTTAATTTTTAACTGTTCTTTTTATTATTAATATCAAGTCACTCATTTGGTTTTATTTTTTTTTTTTCCTTTGGCTTTTCAAACTTTATTGCAACTCTAGTTGCTTTTCTTATTCTAACTATAGTCGGACACTATCCTACTTTGCCTTACTATAAACTTAACAAGAGGAATTTTCCATCACTCGCTCTTATATTATTTCTTTTATAATTTCGAAAGATATTTTTCCTATAATTTATTTCACAGAATAAAAAATTTATAAAGTTCGTGTGAATGCTTGCCGAAACTTCCAACCCCAGAGACTCTTATTATTCTTCATTATATGACGAATATTCGTCACGTGGTGAAGAAAGAGCATATATTGTCGGTTCAACGTGGAATCACGCGGCAAAAACCGTGAAAAGACGGCCTTCCCTTAACTTGCATCCTCGTACTAATAGTATAAGCAGCCTAAAACGGCAACCTTCTTTTGATTGTCCTTCACCCCCTTCTCATTTGGTATCTTCAAATTCGAATCCTATTAATTCGTTATTTAATTATACGGCCTCTGGTTCTTTTTCCCCTTCACCACCAAGTCCAGGATATGTTTTTACTCGTTTTAACTCATATAATAATATAGGACCTAGAGAAAGTCTTACTGGTAAACAATCCGATGAAAGAACTAGTAGTTTATCGGTCCCTATGGACACGAAAAGAAATAGCGCGGAGAATCGTGCACCCTCCCCTTCAGAAAGTAGTATCCTTGAAGATTATAATGACTATCACACAAGGCATTCTTCTGCAAGCAGTTTTGAAGATGTATTAAATACAAATAAGGCAAATACAACCAAAAAAACTTTACGAGCTTCAACTCAGTCACAAATCAACTTAAATGAACAACAGCAACAAGTTAGAACATTTTCACGACAAAATTCAACTCGATCACGATCAAGCATCAATGGACGTGTTCGACAGAAGCAAGATTGTGATGATAGGTAACATATTTCTATAAGTAATAAATTTAGAAAAAATATGATCAGAGGGATGAACAATTTGACACCATTGGGTTTGGAATTTATTTGTTGTTATATTGAAATTGTTGAAAGGCGATAATATTAAAAGAAATAACTTAACAATCTTATGCGTATAAACAATTTTGAAATTCTAATAGGGATCAATATGGTTTTAGAAGATCATATCAATGGATTACCAAAAAGGAATATACTGAATTTGAGTCATCTTATGTTCAAGTCCTACATCGACGTAAACAAAAATGGGATATTGCTATTGAAGAAAATGGCGGTGTTATACCCGGCAGAAATTCAAAGAGTGAGTTATATATTTTTAATCTAATAAAATTTTAAAAAGACAGAGCCAATCCACGTACAAATACTATGTAAAAAAACAGCTGTAATATAATAAACGCGAATTTTCAATTTATATTAACATATTGCATATTATTATTAATTAATTAAAGTGAAACGATATGTACGGAAAGGTGTACCGCCATCTCTACGAGGAAAGGTATATATATACACATGTATTGGTATAACTATTTCTTTATCATCATTAGATATTAATAATTAAAAATATGCATATTATAGGTGTGGTTTCATTATAGTGGTGCAGAAGCGAAAATGAGGGATCATATGGATTTTTATCAACAACTATTGATTAAAGCACAAGATCCACGGTACGAAAATGAGTACGTGGAAATTATTGAAAGAGGTTTGGATAGATAAAATTTAATAATTAATGACTTATGAACGAAGAAATATTAATTGTTTTTCTTTATTATTAGATCTTCATCGTACTTTTCCTGAAAACATTAAATTTAAATCGACAGTAGATTCAAAAGATGGGAGTTCATCTGTTTTATCGACCGATAATGTTCCAATCATCCAATCACTACGTCGCGTGCTTACAGCCTTTTCATTATTTTCACCTAACATTGGTTATTGTCAATCTCTTAATTATGTGGTCGGAATTCTTTTACTCTTTATGGATGAAGAACAAGCTTTTTGGATGCTGGTAACCATCATTCATGATTACTTGCCTGAAAATATGTATGATGTAACGATGGAAGGTGCAAATGTTGATCAAGCTGTACTTATGATGTTCGTAATGGAAAAGATGCCACAAATATGGAATAAATTGAGCGGAGGATTTGGTTGGGATATAGAGAAACTCGATAAGAATATGCCAACAATTACACTTGTAACCAGTCATTGGTTTTTAACTTTATATATCAACATTTTACCAATTGAGGCAAGAATTTTCAAATTTATTATTAAACATTATTTTATAATTTATGATAACATATTTACTCAATTAATTTTATTATTATTATTATTATTATTATTAGACATTATTAAGAGTTTGGGATTGCTTATTTTAGTAAGCATATTGTTTATTATAACCGATATATATATATATTATAGTATTATTTACTAAAAAATATTTTAACATTTTTAGTGAAGGCAATAAAGTGTTGTTTCGTGTAGCTTTAGCAATTTTAAAATTAAATGAGGAAAAGATTTTGGCAGTAAACGATCCGATGGAAATATTTCAGGTGGTTCAGGTAAAAAAGTTTTTTTTTAAAAATTTTTCTCTAAAAAAAAAGTAAACTTACCTTTTTAATGTTTAATCTCATAGAATATGCCAAAGAGTTTGCTTGACTGCCATAAACTTATAGACGTAAGTAAAAAAAAAAAAAAAAATATTTATTAACTATATCATTTTACGTATATTCTAATTTATTTATTATATTAAATAGTTATGTTTTCGTCGTCGTAAGGGATTATCACAGAAAGATATTGACAAACGTAGAGAATTTTTCCGTGAACGAAGGAAAAAGAGAGTAGGATCGATGTTATTAAAACATTAAAAATATAGGTAGATGCCTATAGTTAGAATTAAGATTTGTCTTGGTCAAAAATTGATTTAACGATCCATTAGTAAAAAATTATATTATTTATATTTTTGATTGGTTGGTTTTATGAATTTTTTGATTATTATGAATTTTTTTTTTTTGTCGGATTTTTATCATTTATGGCACATTGATTGTATAAACATTATAAACATTGTAGTATTAGAATTTTATATTTATCATATTTATAGATACACATTACACATAATTTTTTTAATTTATTTTGAAACTTTAATCTCTTACTGTTAGTAATTGATTAAAAAGAACGATATGTAAATTTTAATATATTGTGTTGTCCAGAATTTTTAATTGACTGCAATGACGTGACGTTACAGATGCAAGTTTTGGCAATAATCAGCTTATTTTATTTTTATTATTAATTATTTATTTTTTGTTTTTTTTAAAAAAAAAAGTAAATTTGATATTCAAACTTAAAGATGAATTAATGAACCTGAATATTATTAGTATCCAAATCTACAAATTTATTATGAACCTGTAACGATTGTAAAATTTCTCTTGCAACATTCAATACAGAATTTGGCATTCCTAAATGAATTAAATATTAAATTAGCAATTTTGATGATCACTAATTAAAAAATTCACAATCTCACATACCCGCTAATTGTGCGGCTTTGATTGCTGCTGAATTTCGATTTACGCCTTTCTTTACTTTATGAAGATAATGAAAACTTCCATCCTAAGTATTAAATATAATAAAAATTAGAAGAAACCTCATTTTTTAGTATTAAAAAAAAAAATTTAAATTTTATTTAGTTACCAAATTTTCCTGACTATCAGTACAGTAAAAAGCAGCATATTCAAAATTCTTTATCATATTTGCTAATTCGTGAAGATGTGTTGCAAACAAAGTACGACATTTATTCTTATAATGCAATTGATGTAATGTTGCAAAAGATATAGCGATTCCATCTAAAGTCGTTGTTCCTCGACCAATTTCATCCATTATTACCTTAATTTCAAAAATTGATAAATTATTATTAAACCTAAAATGATATTTAATGTATGAAACACGAATACATACAAATGACCTTTGCGTAGCATTTTTAAGAATATTTGCAGCTTCGATCATTTCAATCATGAATGTTGATTGATCCTGATACAAATTATCAGAAGCACCGACCTAATAAATCAAATTAAATTATTATCATAAAATTATGAATAACATATACTTGTATACAATACAACATACCCTACTAAATATTTGATCCACTATCCCAATTTCTGCATAATCAGCAGGAACATATGAACCGATTTGTGCCAAAATTGATATAATCGCGTTTTGCCTTAAGTATGTACTCTTTCCTCCCATATTTGGACTTTAATATAAATATTAAGGCACATTAGACGATGATAGATTCAAATAAATAGATTCAAAAAGAATTAAAACAAATACCCAGTTATTAATAAAACTCGTTCTTTATCTCCAACGTAACAATCATTTTTTGTAAATTGACGTTCTTTCATATGAAGTCCAGATTCCACAATTGGATGACGGCCTCCCGTAACTTTATGAGAATTACTATATATTTTTTTATAAATTGTAAAATGAGCATAAATAAATCAAGAAATTATAACTAACGTACCTAAGATTTAGAATAGGTCGAACGAAATTTTTTTCTCTGGCTAAAACTGCCAAGGATGAAGCAATGTCGACTTCATCGATTACATTCGTATTACGAATTGTTAAATCCCAATTATCAGAAATCTATAGTAAAGATATATTATAAATTTGTATCAGAATATTTATAAATACATGAATATATTATACCTTAGTTCTAATGACTTGAAATGCATTAGATTCTGCTTCATGTATCTTAGATTTTATTTCTTCGATTTTGCCCCCAAGATGTGTCCATGCCTGAAATAAAACAACTTTCATTATCACAATGAACCGTATAGAAAAAAATTACAGAAGTACATTATATACCTGAACAATAAACCATTTCTTAGATTTAAAATGTTGGATACGAGTTGCATTTAGAGATTTTTCCAAATTACAATCATTTTTGCGTTTAACAGCCACAATGAAGCCAAAACTCGAATGTGATCGAAGTTCTAATGATGGTGATTCTATAAAAAAAAAAAAATGATTAATAATAAATGATTTTAGAATAATTTGATTATTAAGTAATAAATTATATACGCTGGAATAAAGTAATCTTATCATTGCTAATTAATTTTACTTAGTTCAGTTCGCCATCGATTTTGCATTTCTATCATTTCCAAGTATCTAGCTTCAAGTTGATTATGTAAACTTGTTACCTCTTCTGAAAAACTAAAAAGATATAATTTATTAAGAATTCATCCCTATACATGAAAAAAAAGTAATAAATATACTTTGTCTTAATAATCCAATTATCAGATTTGATGAGTGCTTGCACTTCTTCGAGATTTGTATCGGTGGAATTTATGCTATTTTTTTTCATTGTATTTCTCTTTTTCTTGATAGTTGAGGCATTCCTTTTTTCGTTGTTCAATTCCACCGTTTGATTTCCATTGTCGGAAAGTTCGACTTCTTCAATCTCTGAATCAAAATCACTAATAGCTAATCCAGTTTTAACAGATATCTCTTTGTCTCTTATTAAGGCGTCTTCGTCTATAGCGTCTTTTATTATTTTTATAAGTTCATTTTGAGGTTTTAAACGTTCAATGAGTGCTTCTAAACTAAAGTTTGGTGTAATTTTCAATTCCTCTTCTAGGCGCGTTTTGATTGTTCCCATAGCCTCAAATGTTCGTTTAAGTTTAAGAAAATCGTCAGGTCCATAATAATCAAAAGAAATCTTTTGTGACGTTCTTTGAGCATCATCAACCTCTTCCAAAATTTGCCGAATATCACTAGTGAGATGCGTATTGCAATAAAAATATTCAACAATGTCTAAACGATTGTTAATTTTAATTAATGAAGTTGTTGGGAAGCCTAATAAAAAAGATACATATTAGCTTTTCCTTTTGTAGTTATTACCTTAACTATAAGAAAATTTTTATTGCTTACGTAACCATTGATCAAGAGCTCTCGTGCCGGATTTTGTCTTTGTTCTTTCAATAGCATGAATCAAACTTCCTCGCTTAGAATTATTGCGAATTGACATTATTATTTCTAACGATCGCAAGGCCGTTTCATCAATAATCATTGTATTTTCTGGATTTATCCTTATTGGAGGTTGAATTTTAGGAAACCTTTCAATGAGATTTCTACTAATATAATTATGTAAAGCTGTATTGGCTTGTATTTCAACTCCAGAAAAGACTTCATCGATTACATCTCCAAAATGCAAATCGGGTTGCGATTGTTGAGTAGAAAACGATTTAATCGATTCATATGCAAAGGCATATTTTTCACGATTTAACTGAATCCATATAGGATGATCTTTCTGAAATTTAAATTGTTCACTTAAAACAATTTCGCTAGGTCGAATACGGGCCAAAACATTAGAAAGTGATTCTAGCTCACTCATTGCAACGAACAACTGGCCGGTTGTTATATCAATCCATGCTAATCCGACATTATTTGTCCTCTCATCCAATGAAAGTGCAAGCAAAAAATTATTTTGATCTTGTTGTAAAAAACTTTCATCGATAAGTGTTCCAGGAGTAATGATACGTGAAACTCGACGCTTAAATTTAACTTTCTCATCATTTTCATCGTTAAGAAACTCTTCACAAAGAGCTACCGCAAGACCATGATCATTGACCAATGTCGAAAGATATTTATCAAGATGCTGAAGGGGAAAACCTGCAAAAGGCATATATTCTTGCCCAAACTTTTTTTTTGTCAACTTGATATTTAAAAGTGGAGCAATCTTTGTGGCTTGTTCGAAATAAAGCTTGTGTAAAAAAAAAAAGAAAATTTTAATTTTAAAAAATAAAATTTACAAGTGCTAATTTCGTAACTTACCTCCCAAAAAGAACCAACACGCGTTAAAATAACGCAGTCTGGATATTTTAGTTGCGCAAGCCTTACTACTTTACCAACTGTACTATCCCATTCTGGTCCTTTATTCGAGTTATCGATATTTTGTGGTTTTTTTGAAATGTTTGGCAGTTTGTTTATGGGTAATGTAAAGGATTTTTTTGAACGAATGATAAAAGAATAGGGTAATTTTACGCGATAAAAGTGCTGCAACGTAGCATGCGCGTATTTATTGAAACAAAATTTAGCTGTTGAACTCTTGGTATTAGCGTTGTAAGAGAAAACACAAAAACGTCTTGAAAATTGACGCGTTTTTGTTCTCAAAAATGTTGTATTAAATCTTTGAATGCAGCCTAACTTCATACCGTGTTTTAAGATAAATAAAGATGACACTTGGATTGGTTAAATTTGCGATAATTATTTTTGAAATATTAAGTAAAGATTAATTTTGATTGGTAAAAAAGTAATTTGCTTATTATCTCTCAAGATAACAAGTGAAATTTGATTTTAGAGTATTTGCAATATATTGAATATATAAATAAATGTAATAATACAGTCAACTCTTTCTACAACGAATTTTGATATAACGAATTTTACAATACAACGGATTTTCAGTGTCGGAC